>CM024760.1:58526169-58755117 GCA_014218235.1 Colocasia esculenta
TAGGTCTTTTTAGATCATTTTGAACATAATGACAACCAAATGATTTTTAAACATCTCCTTTGAATAACTCCTTTCGTTAAACATGAATCTCAAATGATTTGAAAAATCAGAAAACTCTTGAATTTTATGTTCCACATTAAACTTGCCTAACGATCTCATGTACTTGACAAAAAGCAAAAAAAAAAAAAAAAAAAAAAAAGGAGAAAAGCTACCTATTTCTTCAGTTCAATCAACAAATTTGTTTTTCATTTGTGGGATGGAGGTAGAGCATGATGAAATTCCTAAGTAACCGGGGACATGGGCATCACAATTGGTCAGTCTTCGCGTCAAAAGGTTGTTTCATTATCTCTATACAATGGCTTGATGGACACTCACATTGAGTAACTGGGGTATGGCATCACAATGTCTACCTTCACATGAAAAGTGAAAGTGCTCCTCATTGCCACTCTTTTCCATCTTCGTTGTTTAAATCTTCCAAGATCATACCAGAAATAGAGTGAAGCCTCCGAAATTTTTCGTCAAGTCCAATGTTTTCTTCGGTAAGACATTCTTGTGGGCATTTAATTCAATGGTCATCTGACTATCATCTCTATTTAAATGCATGTTGTCTTCAACGGCCTTAATCAAAAGAGTTATTTAATTTTCACTGGCTTTTGTGAAATGTGTTCCTCATGATCTAATTAAAGATCTTATCTTTTTTTTTTTAATTCAAAATCTTTTTAGATTTGTGTCATGTCTTCATCTTAATGGATATGGATTTTGTCTTGCACATACACCCCATTTTGCCTTAAACACCAAATGAACACTTGTCCCGTTGAAAATTTTGACAAAAAACAAGTTTTCACCAAAAAGGGAGCTATCTGTCGATAGATAGACTGGCATCGTGACAGACGACGGCCCCGATCCGTTTTTTCAGAAAACCCTCGCGCCGGTTCACCTCCTTTTTGTGGGGCCTCCTTTTAAAACCCCCATCCATTCTAGGCCACCCACGACCCTTTTCACCCTCCTCTCTTGTTCCCTCCTCCTCCTCTCCAAACCCTCTCTTTCCCCTTCAGGGCTCCGTCTCGACGATCCTGCTCCTCGTCTGGGATCCTCCACTCTGCCTTCACACCATTCTCATCCTTCCTCCTGCGATGGCACCCAAATCGAAGCTTCTCGCTCGCCGTCGTCGCGCTCCGACGGACGCCGGAGAAAGCTCCAGGGGTCCTTCTTGAACGCCGCAGCAAGCATCGTGAGGATCGGTTACCGGAACCATCGTTCCTCAAGGTCTCCGTCTTATCCGACCCAACGGCACCTTCAAGAATTGTCCAATCCCGTATGTGACTTCGAGTCCTTAGCACAATGTTCCCTCACTCCTACCTTATTTTGACACTCAAGGGTGGCATCCTTCTTATACTCCCCTTGCAATACTCTCCAACTGCTCTATCCGAGTTCTACAATAACTTAGGCTTTCCGATCAGGGATATCTCTACTCTTCGGTGAAAGGCACTCGTTTTCGCCTCACCGCAAATCTTCTCTCCACAGCCCTTGAAATTCCAAACTCAGGAGTTGAAATCTTCAACTACAATCCCTCTGCTTCTGAGTACTATGAGCTTCTCACGTTGGAACCTTATGGACACTACCAAGGAGATTGCTCGTCTCAACGCCAACTCCTTTCCTCCCTTGATCCGGAGATCATCTATCTTCACTCCTTGATCGTCCCGAAGGATGGAAGTCGAGAGTTAGTCACCGAGGTTCACAAATCCTTGTTCATCTTTTTTTCCTCAAGTGTCAAGAAATCAATCTTCCTGAACTCATGATAAGCCTCATCCGTCGGTTTTCTCTAACACCAAAAGATCAATGCCATATCTTGCCCCTCACTTCTCTCTTCTTATTTTCCTTGGCATTCCTATCCCTCCAAGTGAGCTCATCTCACTAAAATCCCAAGTGCTTTTGACCTCACTGCCGCCAACCGCATGGCTACAAGATTGTAGATGGCGTCGTCCGGGACTCTCAAGGACAGGACCACAAGGGCTGACGTGTCAACTGGTGAGAAGACATGAAGGCGATGAAGCAAATGAAGGCAGTGATGAAGCACCTGAAGATGAGCAAATGCCTGACCCAAGCTCAAGAGTTTGATGATGTACATGTGCCTCCACAACCACAATCCGTTCATGATTACTGGCACAAATCCATCAAGAAATGATCTCAGGATTTGCTCAGATGACTTCAAGATTTGATCAAGTGGATGCTCGCATCAACACTCTGATGACCGGCTTGACCACCTCTACTCCGATAGAGATGGATCCCGTCACCCTCCTTCTGCTGGACATGACGATGAATAGAGGGTCTCAGGGTCATTAGAGGTCAATAAGAGTCTTAGATGAGAATTAGTCTCACTTGTCTTATCATCTTTGCTTGTTCATGTTATTTTCCCTTCTTTTTATTGAGTCATGCAATGATTATCAAATGTCCTGTGAAATTTCAATGATCAATCAATGAAAACTCAGTTCATGTTTATTTGTGCTTGACTTGACCTTTTGCATGTTGTCAAAAAGGGGGAGAACATCAATATATGCATCAATTGAATGTTTTTGTCATCATCAAAAAGGGGAGATTGTTGGGTTCTTCATATATCATTTTTGATGATCACATTAACCCTTGAACATTGATTTAAGCAAAATTGATGTGCTAACTAACATGAAAAACACCATGAAAGTGATTGAGTTAAACATTGCTAAATCATACAATGTACATCACTAACAATGTATTTGCATGTAGGTGTACAAGCATGAAAGATGGAACTTGAAGAGGCATTGAAAAGATGAGCAAAAGGCACAAAAATCTGTCAAAGAGGTGCATCTGTCGATAGATGCAAACTGCCTGTCGACAGATACACTCAGAAACTCATTTTCCTGAAACCCAGTTCTCAGCCTGAGTCTGCCTGTCGACAGATGCAAGTGCACCTGTCGACAGCCCGACGGAAAACTTCAGATTTTGGGTTTCCAAATCCGGCCCCACTTGGGGTTTCCTTCCTCCACGACCCCACCTTTACCTAACACTATATAAGCATCCTTTTGGAGCCAATTTCGCAGAGAGCAGCCTCCCATCCAAGAGCCTCCAAGGGACCAAGAGGAAAGGCCCCAAATTGCTGCTCTGCTTCAACTTTCCGCCCAGATCGACGTGGAATCACCATCTATGCGGAGCTGAAGCCGGATCGTCATCAATTCAACCTTCTACATCGAGCAATCTACATCCAATCGAAGTTTGAAGAGTGTTTGGACGATCCACGAGAAGAATTCCAACCGGATTTGTCCCTAATTCCCAATTCTTCTCCATTTCATATTTCCATTCCATCGTGTGTGTGTGTGTGGTTGTGTTTCGAGCACCCTTGTGCTTGATTCACGTACTTGTGGTTGTTCGATCGTGGTTCATCAGACAACGTGTGTGTGGTGAGTTGTAGTGTTGAACTCGCTCATAAGCTCGTTTCGCGTGTTTGTGTGGACGGTGGATGTAGGATACACGTTGTGTACTCCGAACCACCTTAAATCATCGTGCTCTGTGGTTTGTTCGTGTTTTGCGATAGATGTGGTAGGCACGGTGTTCATACGCACGTTTTGATTTTCTGTTCTCACTTAAATCAACTCAAGCGGTCTCACACTAATTGAATTTGAATCAAATTTCATTAAGATCGCTGTAGCATTTAAAAGAGGCCATCGATAGTTTAAAATTGCCGTAATCTATTCAACCCCCCCCTCTAGATTACCGTATGTGTACTTCCGCATAACTCTTCAGTGCGGTCTCGATCAGTATGGATGATGACCGCTCGATCAAATTTTAAGCATTTGCTGTATAATGCGAGGAAAAATGCAGAGAAAGTTTCTCAGAGTGCAGACCCGACTCTTTGGAGGGAGCAGGCACCAAGTTGGATGAGGAAGACTACGGGAAACTCTGTGCAACATATGGGCTGCAGAGAGATGGCAACAAACCCACAATAATGAAAGTGAATCCGGGCTGCCAATCCAGAGGCCAAACATGCATACTAGTGGGTCCGTCTCCTTTGCGACCCATCAGTCAAGATTGGTAAGTAATTTGTTCATTTCTGGTATCTTTTATTTATATAGGTACTCATTTATGTCATGTTTTTTTCTGTCAAATAGGAAAGGAGCTAAAAAGGCTTCCGACATTTCAGGAGGAGTCTGATAGAACACATAAGAAAAAAGGAACGAATCAATACATTAGCGATAGAGCCCGAGAGGTTGCGGTAAGTATTTACAAGATATTCACTATTTAATTTTTCGCATTACAGATGAATATTATATTGTCATTTTTTCTTTTTTTTTGTAGGAGTCATATAGCCAACAAATGACAGAGAAGTACGCTGGGGAGGACGAGCAGCCGCAGTTAGATCCTGAGGTATGGGTTGCGGCATCTGGTGCCCCAAAGAAAGGCATGTGTATGGTTTTGGGCACAGTATCGACACGAACAGGGTGTTATCTGGCGCCTCCAGTTCAGCCTCACAGACTAATGCATTCAACGCGGGAGTTGGTACTCCAGATACTTCTCCCAGTGACATGATGGGCTTCATTACAAATACGATATCTGGTCTGGAGTCTCATCTGCCCAGACGATGGAGACTCGTCTGGTCCAGATGCAGACGCAGGTGACCGACGCACTCCACACCCAGCTCTCCCAGACCCTCTCCGAAGTCATCTCCCAGGCCCTCTCCCAGGTCAGCATTCCTCCTCAAGCAACACCATCGACATCAGCACACGCCCCTCACGTGAGTAAATTTATTTTATTTTACTTTTTTCATTATAACATTAAGTTAGTTTAAGTTTAATTTGGTTTCATCGACGCACAATTTCATCTTAAGCAAGTTAGGTTAGTTAAAAGGGAGAACTTAGTTAGGTTTGGGGGTCTAAAATTCGAAATACTAATACTGATACATGAATACATTATAAATCACTTTTTAGAAGAAGGAGTAACTTATAATTATTTCAAGAAATATGGAATTTAAGTATCATAGTTCATGTAAAAGTTTAGAAATGAAGAACTTAGCTAGGTTGGGAGTTCAAAAGATATACTCATCGATTGGCCTCTAGTTTTTTCTAGCACGGCCAGGGCGATGATTGTGACTTGTGAAAATTGACAGAGTTCAATTCGGACTCCCGGTTTGAGCTCGACGCTCAAACAAATTACATTAAACAAGTTAGTCAAGTTTAAAAATAAAGAACTTAGGTTTGGGGGGGGTCCAAAATTCGAAATACTCATCCGATTGGCCTCTGGTTTTTCCAGCACGGCCAGGGCGATGATTGTGACTTGTGGAAATTGACGGAGGTCAATTCGGACTCCCAGGTTGAGCTCGACGCTCAAACTTACATTAGTAGTTAGTTTTTTAGTTTAAAAATAAAGAACTTAGGTTTGAGGGTCCAAATTTGAAATACTCATCCGATTGGCCTCTGGTTTTTCCAACATGGCCAGGGGGATGATTGTGACTTATGGAAATTAACAGAGTTTAATTCGGACTCTCGGTTTGAGCCCGACGCTCAAACTTACATTAAGCAAGTTAGTTTAGTTTAAAATTGAAGAAATAGGTTTGAGGATTCAAAATTCGAAATACTCATCCGATTGGCCTCTTATTTTACAGCACGGCGGGTGATGATGGGACTTGTGAAAATTAACAGAGTTCAATCAGACTCTCAGTTTTAGCTCGACGCTCAAACATACATAAGCAAGTTAGTTTAGTTTAAAAATGAAGAACTTAGGTTTGAGGGTCCAAAATTCAAAATACTCATCCGATTGGCCTCTGGTTTTTTCCAGAACGGCCAGGGTGATGATTGTGACTTGTGGAAATTAACGGAGTTCAATTCGGACTCCCGGTTTGAGCCCGACGCTCAAACTTACATTAAGCAAGTTAGTTTAGTTTAAAAATGAAGAACTTAGGTTTGAGGGTTCAAAATTCGAAATACTCATCCGATTGGCCTCTGGTTTTTTCAGTATGGCCAGGGTGATGATTGTGACTTGTGGAAATTAACGGAGTTCAATTCAGACTCCCGGTTTGAGCTCGACGCTCAAACTTACATTAAGTAAGTGAGTTTAGTTTAAAAATGAAGAACTTAGGTTTGGGGATCCAAAATTCAAAATACTCATCCGATTGGCCTCTAGTTTTTTCCAACACGGACAGGGCGATGATTGTGACTTGTGGAAATTGACGGAGTTCAATTCGGACTCCCGGTTTGAGCTCGACGCTCAAACTTACATTAAGCAAGTAGTTTAGTTTAAAAATGAAGAACTTAGGTTTGAGGGTCCAAAATTCGAAATACTCATCCGATTGGCCTCTAGTTTTTCCAACACGGCCAGGGCGATGATTGTGACTTGTGGAAATTAACGGAGTTCAATTCGGACTCCCGTTTGAGCTCGACGCTCAACCTTACATTAAGCAAGTTAGTTTAGTTTAAAAATGAAGAACTTAGGTTTGAGGGTCCAAAATTTTAAATACTCTCCGATTGGCCTCTGGTTTTTTTCCAACACGGCCAGGATGATGATTGTGACTTGTGGAAATTAACAGAGTTTAATTCGGGCTTCCGGTTTCAGCTCGACGCTCAAACTTACATTAAGCAAGTTAGTTTAGTTTAAAAATGAAGAACTTAGGTTTGAGGGTCCAAAATTTGAAATACTCATCCGATTGGCCTCTAGTTTTTTCTAGCACGGACAGGGCGATGATTGTGACTTGTGGAAATTGACGGAGTTCAATTCGAACTCCTGGTTTGAGCTCGACGCTCAAACTTACATTAAGCAAGTTAGTTTAGTTTAAAAATGAAGAACTTAGGTTTGAGGGTCCAAAATTTGAAATACTCATCTGACTGGCCTCTGGTTTTTTTCCAGCACGGCCAGGGCGATGATTGTGACTTGTGGAAATTAACAGAGTTCAATTCGGACTCCTGGTTTGAGCCCGACGCTCAAACTTACATTAAGCAAGTTAGTTTAGTTTAAAAATGAAAAACTTAGGTTTGAGGGTTCAAAATTTGAAATACTCATCCGATTGGCCTTTGGTTTTTGGCTAGGGTGATGATTGTGACTTGTGGAAATTAACAGAGTTCAATTCAGACTCCCGGTTTGAGCTCGACGCTCAAGCATACATTAAGCAAGTTAGTTTAGTTTTAAAAATGAAGAACTTAGGTTTGAGGGTCCAAAATTTGAAATACTCATCCGATTGGCCTCTGGTTTTTTCCAGCACGGCCAGGTGATGATTGTGACTTGTGAAAATTAACAGATTTCAATTCGGACTCCCAGTTGGAGCCGACGCTCAAACTTACATAAGCAGTTAGTTTAGTTTAAAAATGAAGAACTTAGTTTGAGGGTTCAAAATTCGAAATACTCATCCTTGGCCTCTGGTTTTTTCCAGCATGGCTAGGGTGATATTGTGACTTATGGAAATTAATGGAGTTCAATTCAGACTCCCGTTTGAGATCGACGCTCAAACTTACATTAAGCAGTGAGTTTAGTTTTAAAATGAAGAACTTAGGTTGGGGGTCCAAAATTGAAATACTCATCCGATTGGCCTCTGGTTTTTTCCAACACGGCCAGAGCGATGATTGTTGTTGCCCAGCTAGCTAGCCCAAAGGGGGGGGGTGAATGGGTTTAAAAAAATTAGATCCTAGATTGATACCTATTCACTAAAAGGATTACACAACAACTTAAAACGAAGATTAGAGTTAGAGGGAATGAAACAGCAAATGCACAAAACACCCCCACAAGACAAATAATTTATCCTGGTTTGGAACTCCTTTTCCACAGGACCTATGTCAGTCCTTGAGCAATACTTAGGATATCACTATCAAGGGTACATCCCCCTTACGGATCCTTACACCCAGCCTCAACTGGTCTTCCTTCAACCTGAAGGAAAATACAACCACCCTGGATACCACCAGGTCTTCCTTCACACAGAAGGGAATAAACTAATAACAGTAAGCAAAGAACAAGCTTCAGGAACTAGCTCAAACATCTACAATCTGAAGCAAACAAGCCTCGAGAGAGAAAGGATTTGACACTGGTTTCTCTCAAAGACTTCACTGGCTCTCACAGGAATTTCTTTTTCAACACAGAGTTAAAGAGCTAAGATCTGTTAGAAGGAGTGCTTCGCTCTTGTTTGAAACTACTGAAGACTTGAAGGATTGGCTATTCTCTATCACCGAATGTTGTTCTATTCAAAAGTCCTTTCTTCTCAGTCTTGTAGTCTTGTATTTAAGCTTCTACTTGAAATTTGAACGTTAAGATTCGTTGTCTCTCATTCTGGTGTACGTTAGACTGGTCTGCAAGAAGCTTCTGATCTTCAGTCTTTTATCCTTTAGTACACGCCAAAGAAATATTTTGATATCTTGTATCTTTGGTGTCCAATGTTGTACAGATAATCTTGTCAGGTATCTGCAAGCATATCAACAATAATAAGAAACAGCTAGGGCTGTCGTTGATTGTCAGTCACAGTTGGAAAAGATAATGCTAGATTTAGCAAAGCTCCTTTCTGTCAAAATCAAGATGTAGACAGAATAGCACAATAGTGGAAGATATCATCTGCATGCATGAGAGATACGTTCAGAGTGCATTGAATGCATAGCAGTCAAACAGATGAGATACGACTTTGACTATTCAATGTATATTAAAGAGTATTATATTGATATAACAATGAAATCAATATGAACAAAGCCGATGCCTTTATGACTTATGAAATCGTTATAAGTTGATAGGCAAATCGTTATGACAGAGCATCATTAAATCATAATAATGAAATCATTATAAGCACTTATGAAATCGTTGTACAAGACAAATCGTTGTAAGAATCAAAGAAATCGATGTGATTACTTACCAAATCGTTACTGTAAGCAAATCGTTATAAATCAATATAGAAATCATTATGAATTCTACAGAAATTGATGCGATGAGCAAATCGTTACGGGGTTTTAAGAAATCGTTATGACAACTTAAGAAATCATTGCGACGAGCAAATCCTTATGAGGTCTTAAGAAATCGGTTATGACAACTTAAGAAATCGTTGCGACGAGCAAATCGTTACGAGGTCTTAAGAAATCGTTATGACAACTTAAGAATCGTTGCGACGAGCAAATCATTACGAGGTCTTAAGAAATCGTTATGACAACTTAAGAAATTTTTGCGACGCGCAAATCGTTACGAGGTCTTAAGAAATCGTTATGACAACTTAAGAAATCGTTGCGACGAGCAAATCGTTATGAGGTCTTAAGAATCGGTATGACCACTTAAGAAATCGTTGCGACGTGCAAATCATTACGAGGTCTTAAGAATCGTTATGACAACTTAAAAATCGTTGCGACGCGCAATCGTTACTAGGTCTAAGAAATCGTTATGACAACTTAAGAAATCGTTGCGACGAGCAAATCGTTACGAGGTCTTAAGAAACGTTATTACACACTTGAAATCGTTATGAGACTTGGAAGTCTTTATAACTTACAAAGAAACCGATGTCTTAGCAAATCGTTATAGTGTATGAAGAAGTCGATGCAATGACTTGGGAAATATGAAGTGAGAGTTTTACTGATTGTCTTGAACATCTTTTACTTTTATTCCTGTCCTCAAGGCTCAAGTAATTCATTAGTATTGTTTTGTTAATCATCAAATTATATATAAAAATGATTAATTTATATGGGAAAGTTTCTCAATCTATGATGATATAAAGCATAATGTAAGGCATATAGTGATCAAGATTGATGATGAGAGAAATATACTAAACAGGATAAATTAAGAATGAAGGAGTCAAAATAAAAAAAGATAGTTCTTGCAGCGTGCTTGTCAAAGAAAAGTAGTCTAGAGACAAAGAGAGAGAAAGATTGTATTACTTAGGAGCAAGATAATACAAAGGAGACAAAAGAGAGGCAACTCTGAAAAACTGGAAGTTCTTGGCTATCATGATCTCTTTCAGGTAGCTTGTTCAGGTAGCAGAAATCACTGTACAACTGAAGTTCTTGGCTATCCTGATCTCTTTCAGAATGAATGGTTCCCAAGAGGTCTGATGCTGAAGAATGAACCACTCAGAAAGAGTGAGTGGGTGATCTCTATGGGTAAGGTTTCTGCACGGGCAGTCAAGTATTTGGAGTACTGAGACTTGTTGCCTTGACGTTGGCCCACTGCTCTTCAGTCTTGAACTCAGTGCCCTCATAGATTTGGATTTTTGAAGGTGGGTCAACTGACAAAGAGAAGAACAATGTTTAGATGCTCAGAGAGTTGAGGAAAGGAATACCATAGATAGTGGAAAGGATACATTTTTGAAGGTATTCCTTATAGATGGATCTTCTCTGAGGTTCGAGGGTAAGAGAGTACCAAAGAGGAGGAAATAATGGTGAGGAGGGGAGGCTGACAGAGGATGAATGTTTCCTCTCTTTTCTTGCAGGACTGGGAGGATCAGTCCTGTGGACATGAGTGGCAAATGGATAGAATGGAGATGAGGGTACTTCTCTCAAAGTCATCCGGAAGATTGTGTCAAAGACACTGCAAATTTGAGGTTTTTCTGGAATGAAGGTGACAGAAGAAGGAGGAGTAGGAGGGTAGAAGAGATGTTTGGGATTGAAAGGTGTAGATGGGTGAACTGGAGTAGTTTTAGTAAGAGGTGAAGAAGGTGAGGGTGATGATGGTGTTGAGGTTTGAGAGGAGTGGGAGAGAAAGAAGGTTGAGATGGAATGAGAGAGGATGAGGTTTGGGTGCGAGGCATAGGGTGTTTGAAAGTTGGTGGAGCTGGAAGGGCTGTAGAAGAGAAGAAGGTGAGGAGAGGGTTGGAGTTGCAAGAGTAGAAGTTTGAGGGCCTTCGTAGCTGCTGCTGCTCTTTCCCTTTTACTTGACTCTCTGTCAACTGCAGACGGCCCAGATGGCTCGATTCCTGATGAGATGGCCCTGATGCCCTGATGCTTGCACTGATGGCCCAGATGGCCCTGACTCTTGTGCTGGTGGCCTTGGTGCCGAGGAACAGCTGCTGGTCTGCTCTGAGTAGCAGAAGGAGAAAATTCACCTGTCCTCGAAATTGCTGATAGCATGGACTTCATGTCTGACATTTCCTTGTTGAACCACCTTATAGCATTTCGGACTTGAGATAGTTCAGAAGTGGTTGTAGCTTGACTGGCAAGAATGCCTTGAACACTGGACTGAACTGATGATAATATGACTCCTTGAGCCTTTAATATTTCCATAACAGGCTTCAAATTTACTTTCATGTGGCTCTTTCTCTGCCTTCTGTGAGCCACTTCTTGCTTTTGCTTTTCTGAGTGACTGGCTCCTCAATATTAGCATGGCTTGTACTTGGTCCTTCATTTACAGATACCATTGGCAGAGCTTGATTTCCCTGAGATGGTGCATCTGTCTTAGGAGCATTTTCCATCATAGATTCCTCAATGCCAATTTGCTCCCCCTGAATAGGAGCATTAAGTTCAACATTTTCTTGCTCCCCCTGAGTAGGAGCTTCTTCCAAAAAAATTTCCTCAATGTGGCCTTCTGCCACTGATTCTGACAATTGAGACTCTCTAGCATTTGGCTCCCTTTGGCTGGGAACTTCTTCCATAATTACTTCTTGTTGAGTAGTTGTTTGCACCTCAAAATTGACATTTACTTCAGTTAAATTTTCAGTATGGCCTAGTGCCATAGCTTCTTCTTCTGCAAGTCCACCTATTTCTGAAGTAACTGAGGTGGAGGGAAAGGAGTCCAACACCTCTCTTAGAATAGAGGCAACTCTGGAGGTGGGCAAAGGATCTGCCACACCTGCTACTGCTTCTCCCATTGGAGTTTCTGAAGAAGAGATTCAACCTCCATAACAGGTGATCTTGAAGTCTCTGCTTGATCTTCCACTGCAGGTTCTGCTGCTGCTTGTTCTACTGCTACTGATTCTACCTCTAATTCTGCTGGTGGATCTGCTGCTTCTTCTGGAATCTCTGGGACATCTCCAATGATGGCCTCTCCCTCTGCCACAGAGGTCTTGGTCCATATCCCATTCTGCACTGAGAATCCACTTTTCTTTAGGTTCCTGGACCTTATAGACTGGCCCATCTTTTCCACAACTGCCCCAGATAGATTTACTCCAAAATGTTTGAATATCTTGGTAAGTAGATGAGCATAGGGCAATGAAACATTCAACTTGCTCTTTGTATCCCAGATTTGATCATGGCAAACTTCATTCTCTCCATCATGACCTCGGCCATGTTAATCTCCTTTTGCTGGATTACCCAGAACATCATATCCGAATCTGCCCTAGTACAAGTTGAGAAAGTGGCACTGCGGGGAACCATGATTTGGCAGATAATGAAATGAAGTAGACGGTTGAATGCAGTCATCTGATTGATATCTAATTTCCCATCTCTCAGCCTGAAACCTGGACCTATAATGCCAAGACCCTTTGCTTGATCGTTCATTGTGTGAACCCCACTGTGTCTAGAAGTCTTCACCCCAAACAACATGTGCAATAGCTCATGATCTACTTTAATTTGGATACCCTTTATAGATGAGACAAGGGACCCATCCGCTTCTGACTTTAGACAAACATAAAAGGCTTTCACCAGGTCGGGATAGCTTACCTCGGTGAAGGTGGCAATATCCATCCACTGCATCCTTCTCAATGTTTCTGCTATACTGTTCATGCCATTCATCTCTAGATTTGGTACATCCACTGCTTTATTTCCGCAAACCTTCGTCTTGACGAATGTAAACCTTTCCTGCTGCTCAGGGGACAAGTACTCAGCACTGTAGCCCCCTACACTTCTGGAGATCACTGGAGCGGCCATGGGTAGAGTGGAGAAAAGGTTCTGGAGAAAGGAGATGATGGAAGGGATGGAAGCCCTCAAGGGATTCTTCGCGGGAAGAAGAGAAGGCTTCAAATCTTGCGGAGAGTCGATGCCGGAATCGTTAGGGCATCGGCTTTGGGCGAACAGATAAAGGAGAAGGAAAAGTAAAGGTGGGAGATGAGTCGTTCCCACAACGATTTGACTAATTAATAATACTTTATCGAAAAGGGAGGCGCTAAAGCAGAAAGCGACAAAGGGTTGACGGGTCAAACTACTTTTAACACAATAGCGGTCAAATAAAGTAAATAAGCTGAGTTTTGCTTAATGCCAGAGAGAGAGAGAAAATTTCATTATAATCTGAAAAATTTATATGCCAATTTAAATACAGAAATCTTTTCACAAATTGCACATCCCTAATTCCCTTCTAAGAGATGTAAATCTCTCTTCAGGTAGGGCTTTTGTGAAGATATCTGCCAGTTGACCATTTGTATCTATAAAAGAAATTTCTAAATTACCACTAGCTACATGATCTCGAATGAAATGATATCTAACCTCAATGTGTTTAGTCCTTGAGTGTTGCACTGGATTCTTGGTGAGGTTGATGGCACTTGTATTATCACACAGTAGTGGAATTGACTTGATATGTATGCCGAAATCCTCAAGTTGTTGCTTTATCCATAGGAGTTGTGTACAACAACTTCCAGTAGCAACATATTCAGCTTCAGCTGTTGATAGAGCTACTGAGTTTTGTTTCTTGGAAGACCAAGATATCAGACATCCTGCGAGAAATTGACAACAACCACTGGTGCTCTTTCTATCTACTTTGCATCCAGCATAGTCAGCATCAGAATATCCTACTAAATTTATTTCATAAGATTTTGGATACCAAGACCTAAATCATGAATTCTAGCTAAATATTCTTTTCACAGAAATTAAATGAGACTCTCTAGGGTCTGCTTGATATCTAGCACACATGCATACACTAAATAAAATGTCTGGTCTACTTATTGTTAAGTAAAGCAATGACCCTATCATACCTCTATAGTTCTTTTGATCTACCTTTTTACCATTTTGATCACTGTCCATTCTGATTGATGTGCTCATTGGCGTTGACAATGGCTTCGCACCTTCAAATCCAAATTTCTTTAACAGCTCTTTGGTGTACTTGGCTTGACAGATGTGGGTGCCTTCCTTCCCTTGCTTGATTTGCAATCCAAGGAAGTAGTTTAGCTCCCCCATCATACTCATTTCAAATTCTCCCTGCATAAGCTTTTAAAAGTACTTGCAAAGAGATTCATCAGTAGATCCAAAAATAATATCATCTATATATATTTGCACAAGTAGTATATGTTTGACTTTTGATTTTATAAATAATGTACTATCTACTTGACCTCTAGTGAAACCATGATCTAATAGGAAAGTACTGAGCCTTTCATACCAGGCTCTAGGTGCTTGCTTTAAACCATATAAAGCCTTATGGAGTTTAAATACATGATTTGGAAATTCGGTGTCATCAAAACCTGGAGGTTGTTCAACATACACTTCCTCCTTGATAAAACCATTTGACATCCATTTGAAATAATTTTAAATCTAATGTAGATGCATAAGCAAGTAAAATTCTAATAGCCTCAAGTCTAGCCACAGGTGCATAGGTTTCATCGAAATCTACGCCTTCATCTTGGGAATAGCCTTGAGCTACCAGTCTGGCCTTGTTTCTTAAGATTACTCCAGACTCATCCAGTTTATTTCTGAACACCCACTTGGTGCCAATAACTGAATGATTGGATGGTCTAGGAACAAGTGACCATACTTGGTTTCTCTTGAACTGATTTAGTTCATCTTGCATGGCTATTATCCAAGATTCATCAGTTAAAGCTTCATTACTGTCTTAGGCTCTATTTGAGAAACAAAAGCTAAATAATCACAAGGAATTACATTACCTCTTGTTCTTACCCCTACGGATGGATCACCAATAATGTTCTCAAGAGGGTGATCTTTCTTATGTCTCCATTCTTTTGGAAGATTTTCATGTTGAATTTCAGTTTGCTGCAGTTCTTCCAGAGGTGGATCTTCCTTGTCCTCAATTGAGGTATTCTTTAATTTTTCGGACAAGTCATCTATATCATCAATGTCACTAATTTCTTCTTTTTCAAGGAAGGGTTAGATTCATCAAAAATAACATGCATAGATTGTTCAATTAATAATGAACGTTTATTGAAAACTCTATAACTTTTGGGTTTAGAAGTGTACCCATAAAGATGCCTTCATCTGATTTGGCATCTAACTTACCAATGTCCATTTTCCATTGTTGTGGATGAAGCAAGGACATCCAAATATTTTGAAGTGACTGATCTTAGGTTTCTTTCCCTTGTAGAGTTCATAAGCAGTCTTCTTCAGAATTGGCCTGATCATTACTCTATTAATGATGTAGCTTGCAGTGTTGATGGCTTCGGCCAAAAATAGCTTGGCAAGTCATATTCTGATAACATTGTTCTTGTCATATCCAAAAGAGTTCTATTTTTCCTCTCAGCAATTCCATTCTGTTGAGGTGTCCTTGGTGCTGAGAAGTTGTGCTCAATTCCTTGGTCATCACAGAACCTAGCAAACTTTTCATTTTGAAATTCACCACCATGATCTGATCGGATAGAGATAATGGTGAACTTCTGATCTTTCTGAACTTTCTTACTGAAGCTAACAAAATTATTAAGGTGTCATCTTTGTGCTCTAGAAAGGATACCCAAGTAAATCTTGAGTAATCATCAACTATGACAAATCCAAAATTCTTTCCTCCAAGACTGGTAGTCCTCATTGGCCCAAATAGATCCATGTGAAGTAGTTCTAACGGCTTTGAGGTGGTCACTACTGTCTTTGATTTGAAAGAGTTCTTGGTGTGCTTTCCTCTTGCACAAGGTCTGCAGATGCTATCCATTTTTGTGTTGACCTTTGGCAGTCCTTCCACTAGATTTCTCTTTCTGAGCTTGTTTAATCCATCCAAACTGCAGTGGCCCAGTCTTCTGTGCCACAGCGTAGTTGATTGATCTTTGCTGGCTGCCAAACATACATCTTGATCCTTGAGTTCCTCAAGATAGAGTACATACAAATTTCTTTCTCTACATGCTTTAAAGATGACTGCTCCATCCTTTAATATGCTGCATTTTGATTCTTGGAACTGAATCTGATGGCCTTTGTCACACAACTGGCTGATGCTAATGAGATTGTGCTTTAATCCTTTGACCAGCAACACATCTTCAATAACTGATTTTCCTTTGTTGTTCACGGACCCACTTCCTATCACTGTGCCTTTTCCATTATCTCCATAAGTAACTGTTCCTTCTTCAGCTTGGAGATTGACGAAAAGCTTCTGGTTACCTGACATGTGTCTTGAGCATCCACTATCCAAATACCATTTAGATGCTCTTGAATTTCCCTGAAATTTAAACATTAAGTTTTAGGTACCCAAGTTCTTTTGGGTCCTGATGGGTTAGTATCATTAATTTTCCCTTTTATTATCCAATTTCTGTTCTTAGTGGGGCAGGTTGCTTTACTGTGTCCCAGTTTATTACAATGATTGCAACAGGTTGTTCTAGTTATTCTTTCAATTAGAGTGTATTTAAATTTTTGATGTCTTTTGTCCTTTTCGAATATAAACTCAGGATTGGATAAATATTGGGAAAGATTTTAGTTTTCTTCATTTTCTGAGGGAGTGTAACCAATCCATGTTTCTTCTTGTTTGATTTTTTAGCTCCTTTTATCATTAGAAGGGGTTTATTATTTGTGAACTTGTTTATAGTGCTTGTTAAGTGTTCATTTTCTTTAATTAGTCTTTCTATTTCTTTTTAAGTTCACTTATGTCTTCTTGTTTTTCTAAGTGTGATATTTTTCTATTTTTCTCTTTAGATCTTCATATAATAATTCATTTCTTCTTTTATGTTCAATTATTTGCTTTTCAAGTTCTTCATTTTCTGCTTTTAGGTCTGAATTAGTGTTTTCTAAACAGATTACATTTTTCTTACTAACTTTAAGCAATTTAGATACTTCTTTATATTTATCATGAAGTTCATTAAAGACACTTTCTAGATTATTAGAATCTGAATCATTACAGGAATCAAAGGAAGAGTCAGAAGTTACCTTGTCTTCGGTGTTGGCCTTGAGAGCCAGGTTGGCTTCTTCTCCATCACTGCTTGAGCTTGACTCACTGTCTGAGTCACTGCTGTTCTCCCAAGCAGCTGCCATTGCTATCTTTTTATACTTCTTGAATTTTCTGAAATTATCCTTCTTCTGTGATCATTCTTCTTAAGCATTGGACAATCTGCCTTGATGTGTCCAGGCTTCTTGCATTCATAGCATATCACTTCTCCTTTCTTCGAATCCTTTACTTCTGGTTTTCTGAAATCTTTATTTTTCTTAAAAAATCTTCTCCCAGACTGGAACTTCTTCTTCTTTGCTAGAATTCTTTGAAGTCTTCGAGACAGCATTGCTTCTTCATCATCACTGTCCTTACTGCTTTCACTGTTGTCCAGTGATTCTTCTAATATATCTTCATTGGCCTTGAGAGCATTTGATTGCTTCTTTCTGCTGGAGGATTCTCCTAATCTCTCCATATTTATCTCATGAGCCATGAGGGATCCTATTAACTTCTCCAATGACATTAGTTTTAGATCATTGGCTTCCTCAATGGCTGTTACCTTTGGAACCCATGAGGATGGCAGAGATCTGAGGATCTTCCTGACCATATCTGGTACAACATAGATTTTTCCTAATCCAGCTAACCCATTTGTGATATCTGTGAATCTACTAAACATTTGGGTTATGGATTCACCTGACTGCATCTGGAATCTTTCATATTGGGTCACAAGAATGTCGATTCTTGTCTCCTTTACCTTATCTGTCCCTTCATAGGTAATCCTGAGCTTTTCCCACATTTCCATTGCGGATTTACAGGCTGAAACTCTGTTGAATTCTTTCTTGCTAAGGGCACAGCACAGGATGCTCTTGGCTTTGCAGTTTAAGGAGATTTTTCTTCTGTCTTCATCTGTCCACTAAGCCTTTGCATTGGTGACTAGAAGATCGCCTTCTTCTACAATGGACCATATCATGTAATCGTGGCCTTGTAGAAAGTACTCCATTCTTGTCTTCCAATAGGTATAATCTTCCCATCAAACAAAGGAGGTTTGTTGACTGACTGACCTTCGAAGTTACCTTGGGCTGCCATGGATCTTTACTCTTCAGATCGTTGGATCTTCTTCTTTGTCGAAGAGACTCGCTCTGATACCACTTGTTGCCCAGCTAGCTAGCCCAGAGGGGGGGGTGAATGGGTTATTAAAAAATTAGATCCTAGATTGATACCTATTCACTAAAAGGATTACACAACAACTTAAACGAAGATTAGAGTTAGAGGGAATGAAACAACAAATGCACAAAACACACCCACAAGACACAAGAATTTTATCCTGGTTCGGAACTCCTTTCCACAGGAGACCTACGTCCAGTCCCTGAGCAATACCTCAGGATATCACTATCAAGGGTACTATCCCCCTCACGGATCCTTACACCCAGCCTCAACTGGTCTTCCTTCAACCTGAAGGGAAATACAACCACCCTGGATACCACCAGGTCTTCCTTCACACAGAAGGGAATAAAACTAATAACAGTAAGCACAAGAACAAGCTTCAGGAACTAGCTCAAACAGCTACAATCTGAAGTAAACAAGCCTCAAGAGAGAAAGGATTTTGACACTGGTTTCTCTCAAAGACTTCACTGGCTCTCACAGGAATTTCTTTTTCAACACAGAGAGTTAAAGAGCTAAGATCTGTTAGAATGGAGTGCTTCGCTCTTGTTTGAACTACTGAAGACTTGAAGGATTGGCTATTCTCTATCACCGAATGTTGTTCTATTCAAAAGTCCTTTCTTCTCAGTCTTGTAGTCTTGTATTTAAGCTTCTACTTGAAATTTGAACGTTAAAGATTCGTTGTCTCTCATTCTGGTGTACGTTAGACTGGTCTGCAAGGAAGCTTCTGATCTTCAGTCTTTTATCCTTTAGTACACACCAAAGAAATATTTTGATATCTTGTATCTTTTGTGTCCAATGTTGTACAGATAAATCTTGTCAGGTATCTGCAAGCATATCAACAATAAATAAGAGACAGCTAGGGCTGTCGTTGATTGTCAGTCACAGTTGGAAAAGATAATGCTAGATTTAGCAAAGCTCCTTTCTGTCAAAATAAAGATGTAGACAGAATAGCACGATAGTGGAAGATATCGTCTGCATGCATGAGAGATACGTTCAGAGTGCATTGAATGCATAGCAGTCAAACAGATGAGATACGACTTTGACTATTCAACGTATATTAAAGAGTATTATATTGATATAACAATGAAATCGATATGAACAAAGCCGATGCCTTTATGACTTATGAAATCGTTATAAGTTGATAGGCAAATCGTTATGACAGAGCATCATTAAATCATAATAATGAAATCGTTATAAGCACTTATGAAATCGTGTGCAAGACAAATCATTGTAAGCATCAAAGAAATCGATGTGATTACTTACCAAATCGTTACTGTAAGCAAATCGTTATAAATCAATATAGAAATCGTTATGAATTCTACAGAAATCGATGCGATGAGCAAATCGTTACGGGGTCTTAAGAAATCGTTGCGACGAGCAAATCCTTACGAGGTTTTAAGAAATCGTTACGGGGTCTTAAGAAATCGTTGCGACGAGCAAATCGTTACGAGGTCTTAAGAAATCGTTATGGCAACTTAAGAAATCGTTGCGACGAGCAAATCGTTACGTGGTCTTAAGAAATCGTTATGACAACTTAAGAAATCATTGCGACGTGCAAATCGTTACGAGGTCTTAAGAAATCGTTATGACAACTTAATAAATCGTTGCGACAAGTAAATCGTTACAAGGTCTTAAGAAATCATTATGACAACTTAAAAATCGTTGCGATGCACAAATCATTACGAGGTCTTAAGAAATCGTTATGACAACTTAAGAAATCATTGCGACAAGAAAATCGTTACGAGGTCTTAAGAAATCGTTATGAAGACTTGGCAAGTCTTTATAACTTACAAAGAAACCGATGTCTTAGAAAATCGTTATAGTGTATGAAGAAGTCGATGCATTGACTTGGGAAAAATATGAAGTGAGAGTTTTACCTGATTGTCTTGAACTTCCTTTTACTTTTATTTCTGTCCTCAAGGCTCAAGTAATTCATTAGTATTGTTTTGTTAATCATCAAAATTAATATATAAATAAGTGAATTAATTTATATGGGGAAAGTTTGGTCATCAATTGTGACTTGTGGAAATTGACGGTGTTCAATTCAGACTCCTGGTTTGAGCTCGACGCTCAAACTTACATTAAGCAAGTGAGTTTAGTTTAAAAATGAAGAACTTAGGTTTGTGGGTCCAAAATTCAAAATACTTATCCGATTGGCCTCTGGTTTTTTCCAGCATGGCCAGGGCGATGATTGTGACTTTTGAAAATTGACGGAGTTCAATTCGGACTCCCGGTTTGAGCTCGGCGCTCAAACTTACATTAAGCAAGTTAGTTTAGTTTAAAAATGAAGAACTTAGGTTTGGGAGTTCAAAATTAGAAATACTCATCCGATTGGCCTCCGGTTTTTTCTATAAATTTAAATAATTTATTGTTTTAGTATTCAATTTTAACTTATTATTGTTATATATGTATTGTAGGTTCTTTCAACGAGTGGCGTGGGAGGAGACGAGCACGAGGATGAGCACGAGGACGAGGATTCATGATTGTCATTTCATTATTATTATTGTTATTGATATTTTTATTGTTGTTGTGGACAGTTTATTATTGTGGTGTTGTGGATATTTTTATTATTGTTGTGGACTTTTTATTATTGTTGTGTTGTGGACATTTTTATTATTAGAGTGAATATTTTATTATTATTATCTTGTGGACATTTTATTATTGTTGTGTTTGTGGATATTTTTATTATTGTTGTCTTGTGGATATTTATTATTGTTGTGGACATTACTGTATTTACACAGGGCGATGATTGTGACTTGTGGATTTTTATTATTGTTGTCTTGTGGACATTTATTATTGTTGTGAACATTACTGTCTTCACACAGGTTATTTTGCTAAAAATTTAACTATATTTAAAAAAATTAATTGAAAAAATAGAGACCGATTAGTGACTGAAATATTCAATCACTATTCAGTCTCTGATTCAGGGACCGATTTGAGACCGAAATCTTTCAGTCACTAACAGTGACCGACCTAGTCGGTCACTATTCGGTCTCTGATTCAGAGACCGATTTGAGATCGAAATCTTTCGGTCACTAACAGTGACCGACCTAGTCGGTCACTATTCGGTCTCTGAAATAGGGACTGAATTGAGACTGAATCATTCGGTCACTAATAGTGACCGACCTATTCAGTCACAGATCGGTCCCTGATTTAGGGACCGAATAGTGACTGAATTTTTCAGTCACTAATCGGTCTCTATTTGGTGACTGAATTAGTGACCGTCTTATTCGGTCTCTGAAGTCCACTTTTAGCAACTGCAATATATCAGTCACAATTTAATGACCGAATAGTGACCGAATAATTTCGGTCACAGATTTTTGACCAGAAATGCTACACCGACAAATTCAGTCACTGTTCGATCACTATTCGGTCTCTGATCAGTTTAGGGACCGAATAGAGACCAAAAATTTCGGTCTCTATTTCCACTTTTTCTTGTAGTGAAAGACGTTAGTCCAAAATCATAGGATCCATCTAGCTACTTGAAATATAGGAACCTTAACGGACAAGGGTTTAGAGTTGGTAAAGTTAATGAGGAATAGGAGGGCTAGCATAGCATGTCTACAGGAAACTATGTGGAAACGATCTAAAGCTAAAGATATTGATGGATATAAGATTTGGTATACATGAATTAGTAACTCTAGAAATGACGTGACTATAATAATAAATAAAGACTTAAAAGATAAAGTTGTAGAAGTTAATAGATTGGGGGATAGACTTATTATGATAAAACTTATCTTAGCAGAGGACACTTTGAACATAGTTAGTGCATATGCACCACAAGTGGGTTTAGAAGAGGGCATTAAAAAGCAATTTTGGGAGGCTATTAATAGTTTGATCTAAAATATCCCTAGTGAAGAGAAAAAATTTATCGGTGGGGATCCTAATGGCCATGTGGGTAAAAGTAACAAAGGATATGAGACGATTCATGGAGGATTTGATTTTGGCGAGAGAAACGACATGGGTATTACTTTTATTGATTTGTCTATAGCATACGATCTAATAATTGCTAATACCTTCTTTAAGAAGAGAGAAGAACACCTAATAACAATTAGAGTGGAACACAATTTAGTCAAATTGATTATTTTCTTATTAGAAAGACCAATAGAATTTTGTGTAAAGATTACAAAGTTATCTCTAGAGAGAGTTTAGCCCTCCAACATAGGTTATTAGTAATGGATGTCATTATCCCAAAATTTAAAAGAAAAACCATCATAAATAATTATTCTAAGATTAAATGGTGGAATTTAAAAAGTAAAAATTTGGAAACATTTAAAATCATCTAGTAAAAGAAAATATTGGAATTTAAATCAAGAAGTTAATATAATGTGAATAATGTCACAAATTATATAAAGAATGTAGGAAAACGACTCTTAGGTGAATCTAAAGGTTAAATGAATGTAGAAAGAGAGA
The DNA here is from genome assembly GCA_014218235.1 of Colocasia esculenta. Taxonomy (NCBI): domain Eukaryota; kingdom Viridiplantae; phylum Streptophyta; class Magnoliopsida; order Alismatales; family Araceae; genus Colocasia; species Colocasia esculenta. Next base: position 58,548,646 of record CM024760.1, read on the forward strand.
TTTGATAGTGGAGTGAGAAGATTCAAAGTATCATTAGAGCTAAAAGAGTGTGTTTTAAGGCTCGGAAAACTAACAAAAATAATCAAACTTTAGAAGCTTATAAAATAGCTAAAAAGAGGGATAAAATAATAGTTAATGAAGCTAAATCCAAGGCATTTGATGAATTATATAATAAATTAGGAACCCGAAAGGGTGAAAAGGACATATTTAAACTTGCTAAATTAAGAGAAAGGAAAAATAGAGATCTAGATCATGTTCGTTGCATTAAGGATAAAGATCAAAGGGTTGTAGTTAAAGACTTAGAGATTAAAGAGAGATGGTATAGCTATTTTCAGAAATTACTTAATTGCGATTACTTTAAGGATTTCTCTTTAGAAGAGAATCAAGAGTCAACAAAATTTGATAAATATCAATATTTTAGGCATATTAGGATGTCAGAAGTGGGTGATACTTTAAGAAAAATGAAATTAGACAAGGCCTTAAGATCATATGAGATACTTATTGAAGTGTGGAAAGGTTTAGGAGATATTAGTATTAAGTGGTTAACTAAACATTTTACTAAAATTTTGAAGGAATGGAGGATGCCAGAAGAATGGAGAAAAAAATGTTGTAGTTCCTTTCTATAAAAACAAAAGAGATATTCAAAGCTGTAATAATTATCGTGAAATTAAGCTAATGAGTCACACTATGAAACTTTAGAAAAGAGTAATCAAGAATCAAATGCGATGTATGACTCATGTATTAGAAAATCAGTTTGGTCTTATATCTAGTACATAAGCTATTTTCTTATTATGACAGTTAATAGAGAAGTATAAAGAGATTATAAGAGATTTATATATAATTTTTCTTGATTTGGAGAAGACGTATGATCAAGAACCGAGAGATTTGATTTGGTGGACATTAACAAAGAGGGAGTCTCTCAAGAATATGTTGACTTGATTCAGGATATGTATGAAGGTGTTACTACTAGTGTGAGAGCTATTGCTAGAGAGACTTGTGAATTTTTTGTCACTATAGGTTTGCATCAATATTCTTATCCAAATTTATATTTATTTGCTTTGGTTATAGATTAAGTAACAAAACAATTGCATGATGATATCCCTTAGTATATGTTATATGCAGATGATATTGTCTTTATTGATGAGAGTCTTGATGGTTTAAATGTTAAGTTAGAAAGTTGGAGGTATGTCTTGGAGTCTAAAAGTTTTAAAATCAATAGGAGTAAGTAAGAATTTATACATTGTAATTATAATAATGAGAGGGTGTTATAGAAAGATATGGTTCAAATTGAAAGATAGGACATTCATAAGAGTAGTCGCTTTCGATACTTAGGGTTTATTATCCAAGAGAATTATGGAGATTTATGATGATGTGGCACATAGGATTAAGGTAGGCTGGTTAAAATAGAGAAGTGCATCAAGAGCCTCTGCGATCGTCGTATACTTGTGAAATTTGAAGGGAAGTTTTACAGAATGACTGTGAGACCTACTTTATTATATATATCAAGTGTTGAGCAATGTGAAGAAACACATTAACAAAAAATATAGCACCCTGGATCTTCCCAATGTGTTTGTGAGTGCCCTTAGATTGAATATAGTCTAATTTCTTTGATTTTTACCTTTTCTCATGCATGGCTGATCCCTTGATGACAAGATCGATCGCTGCCAAGAAGGGTTGACGATGGCATATAGTGCCGCCAATTAGTGGTTGGTGGTAGTGTAGAGTGTCGCCAATAGTGTTAGCGGCAGCCTATTGTGCCGCAACCTGGTTTGCAACAGACACCAACTTCTTCGTGTTTCCAACCCCAATTTGGAAACCTCTTACTATGGGACTTTAGGGAAGAGTTTTGGGTTGGGTTAGGACTTCATCTTGATACTTAGCCCGCCCCTTTAACCTATTTAAGCAAGGTTAGGTCATTTTTTTTGGTCTCTTGGCTCTAGGGTTCTTGTAAGAGGGGAGAAAGAGAGAGTTTCTCTGAGGTAGATCTGCCCTATTACTTAATGTTCGAGGTTGTTGCTGTGAAGAGAAGGCTTCCACGATTTGATAGAAGGCTTTGTATGAAGAGATCGTGGACATATCGTGCTAAAGACGAAGGATTTGATCGTGCTTGGAGCATATCTCTTTGGATGCCAAAGAGGGCTTCATCGGCTAAATTCTTATATCATAGGATTTTTTTGAGGCAAGTAACTTAGGGTTTCTCTCCGTGGACTTGTCCCCTAAGGTTATCCTATTTTTATAGATTTTTAGATAATTGTTTTGACATTATTTTCCATATTTTCTTACATTCGGGCTATAGTATGTGCAGTCAAGAACTTGATGACGACATACTATGCCGTTAACCAGAAGTTAACAACGACATATGTTGACGTCAAGTTCATCTTGTCTAGAAATTTACAATTTCATCATATGTGATGGTTTTGTGAGATTCTGTGATGATTTTTGAATTCTTTTCATTCTGTCTTGACCTATTAATCATCATGATATGTTTGAATAATCCTAGATTAATTTTCATTAATTATGATAATTATTTGAATATTTGTTTATATGAAAAAGCATATGAACACTTGATAAATTTTGATTCACATGTTGTATGCATGTTATAAAAATTAGAAAACTCTGTATTTCAATTTGTTAGACTATTGGAAGCATGATTTAGGACATGTTAATCCCGTTTAATTTCTGTCTATGAATATATAGTGTTTTGTGAATAATAACTTGATTTCTACCTTTTAATATGAATTTTTTTTATTATCCTGAAAATTCTAGAAAATTCCAGATATGTTCTATATGATATATTCATCCTGTGGTTAAAATTAGAGCATGTTCTGATTACTTTACAATTAGTTATGAATTTTTGAATTCTTGATATCATGTTTTGATAATAAGTCCCAAATTTGTTTTAAAATGTGATTAGCATCATGATTAGGTACTGTTTGCTACTATTTATGATTAAACTGAGTATCTAAAAGTGATTAGTATATGTTTCATGTCATATGTGTGCATGTGCATGAAAAGAGAAAGAATATGTGACATGTGTGCATGAATAACATGATAATGTGAAAGATAAAAGTTGTGCCAATAAGACATTACCACCATAGATTGCGTAGAGCCGTATTGTAGTATTTCCCCTACGGGAAGGCTCAATCATGTTACATGATACCTGGGGCAACGGGTCGTGTGAAATCTTGGAGGTGGACAAATTCCACTAGTAATGGTGGGGAGGGCTTCCCTCGATTTTGCACAGTAATCAAGGCTTGATCATTTTGTCTGCGATCAAGTATTTGTATGTGATAGTGTAATCTTTCTAATGGTGGTTTGGATTGTGTCTCGACGTGTGTAAAAGTGAATATGTGAATAATGTGTAAAGTGATATGTGAACGTGGCACGTGGTATGTGCAAGTGATGTGACATGTGACCGTGATCGTGAAAAGTGAAAACTATGTGAAAGCTATGTGAAAATAAGTGTGAGTGAATGTGATAAATGTGAGAATAAGTGCATGTGAAAGCAATGATAAAAGTGAATGTGGATATGTCATGAGAAAGTGAATGCATGTGCTAACATGATTCATGTCAAATGATAATTGTGATATCATGTTTAGTGCCATGTGTAGAAGTATGTTTAATTATGTCCATGAGTTAGTGATTACTTGATGAGCATGTTAGGAGTATCATGTTGTAGGTTTTAATATAAGTCATGTCTTAGTGTTATGTGAAAGTAAGAATTGCAAGCATGTGATTATGTAAATGCTCTCATGTTAGTGTGACACTATGTTTTAAGTGACCATGTTTAGAATTCTTGTTATACATGAGTTAGTACAGCTTTGTTTAATAGATTCTATGTTTATATTATCCATGTAATAGCATGAGCATGTGTTAGTTTAATTGTTAATTGCTAGTAAGTTAATGATAATGTGATAGTTAGCAATGTGTTTAAATTGTTAGAAAGCATGTGTGGTAAGTGCGTGGTTTGCAATTCTAGGTTACTTGCTGAGTCTATTGTGTAGACTCTCTTGCTAACATTTTAGGAGACTTAGAAGCCGAGGAGTTAGCAAGATTCGACGAGGTGCGTGAAGAGTAGATTGAAGATTTTTAGTTTATTGCTTAGTATGTAATTGTAATTTAGACTTTGTTTATTTGCACTTGGAAACTAGCTATATTTAGTAGATGTTGTGGCTTATGTTATTTTGCTTGGACTATATAGATAGTGGTATGTGGATTATAAATTAGTTGATGGAATAAGAGTTATATATTTTCCACTGTAATATTCTTCCCTATTTGTGTATTTCTCAACCCATGTGACTATTGTTGGGGTTTTCTCTCTTGTATAACCGTACTGAGCGGAAGTGGGGTGTTACAAAAAATGTGTGTAATAGAGATGAGAATGTTGCGATGAATATATGGTAAGACAAAGAAAGATAAGATTAGGAATGATCACTTCCATGAGGACTTGGGGATAGCTCCAATTGACAGAAAAATGAGAGAAAATAGACTCAAGTGGTTTAGACACATGTACCGTCATCCTAACTCGACACTGGTTAAATGATGTGATCAAATCTTAGTAGATGTCAATAAAAGAGTTAGGAGAAGACCTAAAATGAGATGATACGATGGTATTAGGAAGGACTTAGACTTCTTGAGTTTAAACATGAATATAGCACTTTATAGAAATCTTTGACGAAAAAAGATTCAAGCAGTCGACCTTAGATAATGAGATAAGACTCCGATGATGACGATAAAGAAGAAATATAAAAAGTCTTCCCTTACCATAGCTAGAGTAAATCTTAGTTAAATATAACCAGACTTAGAAAATGACTTAAATGAATAAACTTTAGGGGGTAGAGAGAGGACATGTGTGTTTGAGAGAAAGACAGGAGCACTAGAAGTGATTGGATGGGAGTTCCATATATATAGAGACAGAGGGAGAGAGAGAGAGTAATACTATGATAAGTCTGTGATAGTTTATATGGCCCAGCCATGTCATAGCAGTGCGATGTTGATCCAATGGTTGAAAAAAAAGGTGAGAAATTTGCACGAAATAGACCATCAAATTCGAAAGACGGGGCACTCATGAGCTTAGCAGGCAAGTTCTTTTTTTTTTCTTCTTCTCTTTTTTTACAAGTAAATGGATGTCCATTACATTAAAATTGATAAGAAAGATACAAATCAAGAGTAGGGGAGGCATAAACTAGCCCCAATACCCAAGGAACACAAAAGTAGACTCCAACATATAATGGGTACAGTGATCAGGGAACAATGTCCTAAGGCAGAGAGGGAACAACGCATGGACTCTTGGTCCTTACACAGGGGATCAACACCCAAAGTTCCACCTGAGGGATGAGGTAGCCAACGTCATTGACCATTGCACATGGCCACCGTAGAAGATTATAGCACGAGGACAATGGCCGACCGATGAGGATATACGTGCCCCAGCCATTAAAAGTGCCTGGGGAGAACTCGACGGAGGTAGAGAACATAGGTGTTGTCGGAGAGCACCATCAATCTTCATTGTATAGAGTCGCCGGTGGAGAGCCAAATTGGCGAGAATAACCTTGCCCTCGGATGCTTGATATGTCGGGGGTGAGTTTGATGAAGACCACAGTGGAAGCTAATACAATCGGACTTGAAATGCCCCTTCTTTGCCAACGGAGGCAACCTCGGTTGAAGCATTAGAAGATAGAGAATATGAAGCCCGTAGCAACAACTTCTTAAAGGCTTATACATGTTCAAAACACAATAGAAGGGCCAGGCAAACACACAAGATCCATAAACCAAGACCTAGAAGTGGGGAGAAAAAGAGACTGAATATAAAGACATCTTAGGAAAACCCAAGGAAACAACTATGGCAAGTCGATCTCCCAACCAATCAGGGAACAGGACATTGGTCAGAGCTGACGAGGTGGACACCAAATGGCTGTGGCACAAAAGCTCCTACCAAGTGGGAGAACGAAAAGGGCAACGAGTTGCCCAGACAAACTCGTCCCCTCAAGGAGGAGAGCAAGGCTCCAAATGACGGAGATGAGGAGGGGGGAGGGGCCTCCGCTTTGAAGTAGGGAACCCCCTCCCCTCCAAATAGGAACAACGGCAGCGAGACTTAGGGCACAAAAGCTCCTACAACGACGAGAGAGAGAGAGAGAAACTCTGAATTGTTCACACCCAATAAAACTCATGGTTATTTCTTGTAATTTGATTTTTAGTATGTATCATGTAGGCCCTGTTGGTATGGCAGCAAGCTAACCTAGATGGGGGGTGAATAGGTTTTTCTGAAATCTGAAATAGAAACTTAAACACAGAAAATTAACACTTGAAAGTTTGGTTAGTTGAGTGTGATAGAGAGTAGCAGTACGGAAGCAAATAAACAATCATACAGAGGACACAAGAAATTTATCCTAGTTCGGCCCTTCCCACATGGAAGTCCTATGTCCAGTCCCCAAGCAGCCTCTTAGGATTTTACTAACCAATGGTACAGTCCCCTCAAGGACAATACAACACCCAGCACCCAGCTGGTCTTCTTCTCTTTCCCGGGCAAGAAGGCAGCCCACTTCTTTTACAGGTCAAGAAGCCAACCTCCTGATACAAACCCCAATGCGGTTTTGCTAGACACAAACCTCTAACTATGTTCTACACTGTATATAGTCCTATAGCTGGACAAAGATCTTTCTTAGAAAAGAAAGAACACGGCTGAGAGTTGGAATAGATGAATACCAACTAAAAGAAACTCTCAGCTAAAAGACTCTCTCCCCAGATTACAATATGCACATAGATAGAGTGAAGAGAGGAGAAGGAGCTTGAATGCTTAGTGCTTCAGTTGCTTGAACACTTCTTCTTGGGCTCGGGCTCTTTCTCTCTTTTCCTTCAAGTGTATGTGGAGTTGAGGTTCTTCACAAGATGTACACTCCTTCAAATATCTTCAGGAAAGCTATTTTCTTCTTCAGCCTTGCTTTATCTTTTATATGAGCAGCTTTGAATAAATCTGTTGGAGTTTTAGCCGTTGCTCATCTTCTCTTTCTTCTGATATTTTGTAGTCTACGAGGCCTGCAAACATAGAAGAAAGTGCTTAGATAAAAGAGTGCTTCTGTCAAAAAGGTTCATACCTCTATGTTTCATGTTGCCACCCAGAAGTAGTAAGTAACTCTCTTCTTGTTGGCAGGAAAGAAGAGATCTAGAAAGATAAGCAAAAAATCTCCTGTCAGAAAGATAGAAGATTACGCAAATTAATAATATATGACTTTTTCACTAGATGCCAAAAGACACTTTGAAATATAAAGGAAATCCATGTTTAAGTGATCAAATCCATGTTTTCAAGTAAATCCATGTTTTCACTTATCAAATCCTATGAGAGCAAATCCATGTGAGAGCAAATCCATGTGAGAGCAAATTCTTATGAGAGCGAATCCTTATGAGAGTCACTTATCGAATCCTTATGAGAGCGAATCGATATGAGAGTCACTTATCAAATCCTTATGAGAGCGAATCCTTATGAGAGCGAATCGTTATGAGAGCGAATCCTTATGAGAGTCACTTATCGAATCCTTATGAGAGCGAATCGATATGAGAGTCACTTATCAAATCCTTATGAGAGCGAATCCTTATGAGAGCGAATCGATATGAGAGTTACTTATCAAATCCTTATGAGAGTGAATCGATGTGAGAGTGAATCCTTATGAGAGCGAATCCTTATAGGAGCGAATCGTTATGAGAGCAAATCCTTATGAGAGTCACTTATCGAATCCTTATGAGAGCGAATCGATATGAGAGCGAATCCTTATGGCACTTTGTGAACTGAAATCGATGTATATTGAATGGACATCGATTTAGTTTTTTAGTGCAAAACATACAGCGATAATTCCTAAATTTATATTTATTAGGAAAACATGATATTAATTATATTTAATAATATTTAATTAATAATAAATTTTGTTATCATAAAATACCATAAATTTATATTTCACTTGGAAAATATAATATTAAATATATTTTATAATGTTTAATTAATCATAAATTTTGTTATCACCAAAATATAAGGATAAAATATAGAGTGGTTCAACAATCTCTCCCTTTTTGGTGATGACAAAATTTATGAGAATTTTCTGAAAAAAAATACTTAAAGCATAATAATACAGAAAATTCATAGATCATGCATACTCTCCCCCTTTTTGTCACTAACCAAAAAGGAATGATCTTACCATGCATTCTCTCCCTTTTGTGAAAATTTCTTACTATTGACGGGTTCAATAATATATGATTGACATTAATGAATAACTTCCCCTTAGTTTGTGCTCCCCCTGAATGAGAGATTCCACCTGAATGAGACTTGAAAATAATTGTTAGTAATATTAAAATTTAAAAATAAATTAATGACTACTCCCTCTTCAGATATGAGATGGATGAAGAGCTGGCAGTCACTAGTGCCTTGAGCATCCTTTGTTCCTGATGCTCCAAGGCCATCCTGCAAATAAGCTACTCAGAAGTAGGTACCCAAATCTTTTTGGGTCCTTGATGGTCAGATGCATGAAAATAACCTTTAAGAATCCAAACTAAGTGCCTTGTTGTACAGGTGTTTACTGTGTATCCTAATTTATTGCAATGAGAACAACAATGAATATAATCTATTTTGCAGTTCTGATTATTTTTATAATGTTTGTTTAGAACATAATTTTTGGAAACTTTTTCTACAGGGGCCTTTTTCTGAGGCATTTTAGTTTCTTTTACAAATTTTGGCAAATGATATTTTCCTGGAATTATGGCTTATTTTCCTTTTTCCAGATGTATGTATCCAAGCCCTTGTTTATTATTTCCAGATTTTAACCCTTTTAAGTATAGGACTAAAGATGTTTTCCCTCTAGTTAATTTACTAACTGATTCTTTTAAATAAAGATTTTCTTCAGTTAGAGTTTTTAATTTTTCTTCTATCTCTAACTTCTCATTATTCTTGATTTTCAAATCTTCATTTAAAAGATAATTATTATCTTTACTATCGTTTAATTATTTTTCTAGTTGCTCCAATTTGGATTTAAGATCAGAATTGGTGTTTTCCAAGTAAGTAGTGTTGTTTTTCAGATTTTTTTAATTCTTTTACAACACCTTTATGTTTTTCATGTAGTTCATTAAAGACTACTTCGAAGTCTTCAGACTCTGACCCAGAATCAGTGTATGGATCAAAAAATGGGTTAGAATTTACCTCATCTAGTCCTACCATGAGGGCTAGACTTACCTGCTCTTTTTCAGATTCTGGGCTTGATGATTCTGAGCTTGTGGTTTTTTCATTTTCCCAAGTAGCCGCCATGGCTTTTCTTTTGAATTTCTTGTGCTGCTTCTTAGATTTTTCTGGTTGACCAGTCTTCTTCAGTCTAGGACAATCTGGTCTCAGATGTCCAGGTTTTCTGCATTCATAGCAGACTGGTTCTTTCTCCTTTTTCTCTTTTTTTTGAATCCTTCTTGATCCATTTTTCTTCTTCTTGAGAATTTTCTGAAGCTTGGACAGTACATCATCTACGTCACTGTCTTCAGAATCTGCATTTTTGGAACTAGAAGAAGAAGAAGAGGTGGAAGGAGTAGCTGCAACTTTAAGAGCATTAGTACATTTTTTTTTATGAGCTTTCAGATAGTCGCTCCATATTAATTTCATGTGCCATGAGGGAACCTATTAAGTTATCAATAGAAAGTTTGGTTAAGTCATGGGCTTCTTCAATAGCAGTTACTTTAGGTGTCCATGAAAGAGTTAAGGACCTAAGTATATTTCTAACAGTTTCCTCATCAGAAAGATTTTTACCAAGAGAACTTAGACCAACTACTATACTAAAAAATTTATTATACATCTGAGTGATGTTTTCATTTGGAAGCATTTTAAATTGCTCATATTGTGAGACAAGAATATCTATCCTAGTTTGTTTTACTTTATCTGTTCCTTCATAAGTTATCTGCAGTTTATCCTATATTTCTTTAGCTGATTTATATGCGGATACTCTACTAAATTATCTTTTGGATAATGCACAACATAAGTAGTTCTTAGCTTTAAAGTTTAAAGATAATTTACTTTTATCTGCTGCTGTAATGGCAATAGTGCCGGGAACAGAAACAATAACATAATCACCTACCTCGATTACCTGCCACAGATCAAAGTCTTTGCCTCGAATGAAGCATTCCATTCTCATCTTCCAATATTGGTAGCCTTCTCCATCAAAGAATGGAGGTCTGGTGACTGATTGACCTTCAGTATATCCTTGAGTTGCCATGGATCGTCTCTAAGATCGTTGGATCTTCTTGATTGATCAGAGAACCTCGCTCTGATACCACTTGTTGGCCTTGTTGGTATGGCAACAAGCTAACCTAGAGGGGGGGTGAATAGGTTTTTCTGAAATCTAAAATAGAAACTTAAACACAGAAAATTAACACTTGAAAGTTTAGTTAGTTGAGTGTGATAGAGAGTAGCAGTGCAGAAGCAAATAAACAATCACACAGAGGACACAAGAAATTTATCCTAATTCGGCCCTTCCCACATGGAAGTCCTATGTCCAGTCCCCAAGCAACCTCTTGGGATTTTACTAACCAAGGGTACAGTCCCCCTCAAGGACAATACAACACCCAGCACCCCAGCTGGTCTTCTTCTCTTTCCCGGGTAAGAAGGCAGCCCACTTCTTTTACAGGTCAAGAAGCCAACCTCCTGGTACAAACCCCAATGCGGTTCTACTAGACACAAACCCCTAACTAGGTTCTACACTGTATACAGTCCTACAGCTAGACAAAGATCTTTCTTAGAAAAGAAAGAACACGGCTGAGAGTTGGAACATATGAATATCAACTAAAAGAAACTCTCAGCTAAAAGACTCTCTCCCCAGATTACAAGATGCACACAGAGAGAGTGAAGAGAGGAGAAGGAGCTGAAATGCTTAGTGCTTCAGTTGCTTGAACACTTCTTCTTGGGCTCGGGCTCTTTCTCTCTTTTCCTTCGAGTGTATGTGGAGTTGAGGTTCTTCACAAGATGTACACTCCTTCAAATATCTTCAGGAAAGCTATTTTCTTCTTCAGCCTTGCTTTATCTTTATATGAGCAGCTTTGAATAAATCTGTTGGAGTTCTAGCCGTTGCTCATCTTCTCTTTCTTCTGATATTTTGTGATCTACGAGGGCGCAAACATAGAAGAAAGTGTTTAGATAAAAGAGTGTTTCTGTCAAGAAGGTTCATACCTCTATGTTTCCTGTTGCCACCCAGAAGTAGTAAGTAACCCTCTTCTTGTTGGCAGGAAAGAAGAGATCTAAAAAGATAAGCAAAAAGTTCTCCTGTCAGAAAGATAGAAGATTACGCAAATCAATAATATATGACTTTTTCACTAGATGCCAAAAGACACTTTGAAATATAAAGGAAATCCATGTTTAAGTGATCAAATCCATGTTTTCAAGCAAATCCATGTTTTCACTTATCAAATCCTTATGAGAGCAAATCCATGTAAGAGCAAATCCATGTGAGAGCAAATCCTTATGAGAGCGAATCCTTATGAGAGTCACTTATCGAATCCTTATGAGAGCGAATCGATATGAGAGTCACTTATCAAATCCTTATGAGAGCGAATTGTTATGAGAGCGAATCCTTATGAGAGTCACTTATCGAATCCTTATGAGAGCGAATCATTATGAGAGTGAATCGATATGAGAGTCACTTATCAAATCCTTATGAGAGTGAATCCTTATAAGAGCGAATCGATATGAGAGTAACTTATCAAATCTTTATGAGAGTGAATCTATGTGAGAGTGAATCCTTATGAGAGAGAATCGATATGAGAGCGAATCCTTATGGGAGCGAATCGTTATGAGAGCGAATCCTTATTAGAGTCACTTATCGAATCCTTATGAGAGCAAATCCTTATGAGAGCGAATCGATATGAGAGCGAATCGATATGAGAGCGAATCCTTATGGCACTTTGTGAACTGAAATCAATGTATATTGAATGGACATCAATTTAGTTTTTTAGTGCAAAACATACAGTGATAATTCCCAAATTTTATATTTATTAGGAAACATGATATTAATTATATTTAATTAATAATAAGTTTTGTTATCACAAAAATACCATAAATTTATATTTCACTTGGAAAACATAACATTAAATATATTTAATAATTTGTAATTAATCATAAATTTTGTTATCACCAAAATATAAGGGTAAAATATAGAGTGGTTCAACATATTCTTAGGATATTAAATAGGGTAAATTAATTAATAATCTTTGACTGTAACATAAGAGGTCATTGTTGTAACAGGGCTTAACATATACTGTAACAGAGGATAACAATTATTATAATGAGTTACAGCTCTATCAAAGACTAGAGAATAAGTCAAATATTTGATAAGGACTTCTAATTAATTTATCCTATTAAATATTAGTTTAACTTTATATAATGTATGTACTTTATATAAAATTTAAAGAATATTTATTTACTTTATGACAAATTAGTTAGGAACTCTGACTGTAACAGGGAGGTCCTTGCTGTAACAGAGTTTAATATATATTGTAATAAGGGATAACATTTACTGTAATGAGTTACAACTCTGTCAGAGAATAGAAAATAAGTCAAATATCTGATAGAGACTCTTAATTAATTTACCCTTAATTTTATTTTATAATCTCAAATTTTTTGATCAACTATCCAAAAAAAGGATAAATCTTTCAACTAATTAGAGAAAAATCTGCAAATTATTTATCAAATAAATGCAAAATAATAATGAGTTACAAAATAAACATCAAATATAATAAAAAATATTTAATAATATATATATATATATAATAAGAATATAGAGACTAATCAAAAATAAAAATCTTAGGTATGCTTAAGGAATCATATTGAATATGATAAATTAATTAAGAGTCTTTAACTGTAATATGGGATCCTTATTGTAACATGACTTAATAGATACTGTAACATAGGCTAACACTTATTGTAATGAGTTACAGTTCTATTAAGAACTAGAAAGTAAGTCAAACATTTGATAGACACTCCTAATTAATTTGACCAATTTAATATCAAATAACTCAAATGAAGGTTACACTTAAATATCAAAACTAAAATTTCTAAAATAAATATATACATAAATATAAAGTTACAATGGTAGAGATGAAACTATCTTTCGATCCTGGACGCGCCACCCGCACCCCTCGTGCATGGTTGCACTTGGCGCCCGCCGCGTTTCCCGCCGAGTGGACCTGGCTTTATTTTGAAGTGGAAGGTTTTGGTTTGTCTTGAAACTAAAATGGCCCGGCTCATGCTGGTGCAATCGAAGTCTGTCAAACCTTTCTCATCTTTTAGGTCGGCCGTCAACCCACTCAACCATCACCCAGAAAAGGGGAGGAAATTGTGGAGAGAGAAATAATTTTTTATAAGATAAATCTTATATAATAAAGATGATATAGATAATTATATTGGTTAGAGAAGGGAAAAAAAAAACCTAATTTGAACCAATAGGAATGCTTTCCTGCTGCACTCTGGGCAGCCCAGTTGACCGATCATTGGGGCATGCAAACACGCCGCCAATGCCAACTAACGGACCCATCCCTCATTGAAAAATAGTTTCTGTAAGATTAATTTTACAATAATGATAATATGAATTATATAAAAACAAATTTATTGGTTGGAGAAGAGTGAGAAACTCCTCCTTTTAACCAATAAAATTACTTCCGTCATCGATTATTATAACATTAGTCTTGCAATCAATTTCTACAGCTGCCAACGCCGCCGAGCCATTCTTTGTTGCGAAACACTTGTTGCAAACCGCCAAACCCAGCTCCCCATTGGGGGAGCTGAGGTCATTGGGGGTGGGCCAACCCCTAGGGTTGTGCCCACCCCCAATGGGGTTGTAGTTTGCATCCACCCTGGATGCAAACTACAACCCCAGTTTGCACCAAGCCCTTCTCTTCTTTGTTTGTCTCCTTGGTGACGCAGCCCAACAGGAGCTGGGTCTGCAGGCTGTGATACAGACCCAGTCTGCGCCAGGTGCTTCTACTTGCTAGCTGTCGTCTTGAGGAAGCAAGCACATCATCATCTACATGCACCTGGTCATGTCAGTCCGTCGGAGTACACACATAAGACGAACAGATCAAGAACCCTCGTTTGCGTGAGGCGGTTACTTCTTTTTTTGGGGTGGAGGGTTTAGAAACATTTAAAAAAACTTTCTTTTTGCAAGGATCTCCTACACAGCGAACATATATAGATGTTGACACCTGGGTGGATACCGACCAACTTTAGCGCACCCAACAACGTAGACATACCTGCTTCTGGTAGGAAAAAGTTAGCGTTGGAGAAAGAAAGCGGCCAAAGAATGGTATGCTCCGAGTGCTAAATTTAACTGGAACTGCTGTCATTTCACAGTATGAACAGAGTCTCTCTCTAGTATGAAGGGGCAAAAAAAAAACATATCTGTAAGTGTGGTAATCCACCCAATTCTGTTGGAATTCGCATACCGCGCTTTTGCTTCACGCTTGACACCTGCGGTCCTAGCTCATCGGGATGCAATCTTATGTAGCATCACTGCAGCGGGCATCAGACCTCACCAGGGATCTCTGAGATAACCACATGGCAAATGGGGTGCAGACTTGGACGGTGAAATGTTTACTTCTCATCCTTCAAAGAGTTGAGCCGTCTTAGTCTTTGACCCAGTTCAGCCATTACCGCCGGTTCTTGCTTCTTCCTCTCCTTGGTTATGGTGTTTGTCGTCATGGAACCAATCTTATCGAAAGCCACCTGCGAGGGAGCATACAGTGATAAAGATGATGTAGTTCGCAGGAGTTCGATATGCTGCAGTTCACATTCAAAGCTTTTGAGTGTCTCTGTGGTTACATAATACTCAGATCCTGTTTTGAACACAAGTGTGCAAAACAAGAAGAAATGTTGTTTACTTTCCAGTGCAGAACAAAATGCAAATTATTGCTCCGCCATGAAATTATGCAGCAGGGTCGTGCTCATGTCTAAAAAATGATATAGAAGAGCAGAGAAAAGAGTAGGATCTATCCCGACACCAATTATACTGCCCAACGGGCCTGTAGCAAGCATCTTAATTAACAGCGTTCTTAACTGCATTGTGCTGTTTCTTTGTGGAGTAAAATGTCATAATTTTCTCAGTTTTAAGAGCACAGTTATAAACTTTGTATTTTGGATTCGAAGGCAGTTTCAGGGAAACAAAGCAAGAAAAAAGGGTCCCTGACAACGAAAAATAGACAAAATAGAGACCCATAACGGACCATATCTTAACACCTAGAAGTGTACAGGGGAGATCAAACATACAGAGAAATACCTGGACAAAAGGTATTTCACAGTGTTTCACATCATTTTATAGAACCTAACGTGTAAACTAAATCCCGGACTTAAATTCTTCAATAACAAAGTTTTACTTCCTCTCATGTGAAAAGCTTCTCCAACAATAAATTTCCAGAGCCCCTTTTAAATGCACTGTGCATTCAACTGTGAACATCCTCCTCCGCAGTGAAGGCTGTCATGTAACCGTCCAACGTTATGTCTAAGACATGCATAAGAAAGTTTTTCTTACCGTCAGCAGTTCATCAGGATCATAAAGATGATGAGTGGTTGTCTGTAGGATATCAATGACATCTCCAATCTGATGGGTGTTCAATAATTCCTCTTCCTTCATCTGCAAAAATAAAATTTACAGAGGAATCAAATTAAAACAAAGTGGAATAACAAATTACTTCCATCATTCTCTCACATGTATAAAATTTTGGATTATTTGTTCTCGGGCTTACTTCTTAATTAGTGTTTTACAACATATAAAGTAAAGTGAAGCAAAAATATGAAAAATACTGAGGGCAAGTGGTTGCACTTCGGGTAACTATTTACCTTAAAGATTGCTAAGGCTACATGAAACAGAACTTTAGCCCCCTCGTTGAAAAGGACATCCCACACCCGCATGGTTGTCTAATCAAATGTACATAAACAAGTGAATCAGTAGAAAAATTCCCCTTGAAACAAACAAGATCAGACAAATGTTTCTTAACAAATTATGACAATGACTTCCAACCTCTGAAGGCAAGCTCTTAGAGAAAAGGCATAAAAACCACTCTGTAGTCACCAAAGAGACATCAAAATCCATACTATCCAGATGAACAGCAATCCTGCAAAAGTGCCAGTTAGAGAATAAGTTTGGTGGATGAATGAAGTACAGCAATGCCTGCTACCAGGAAAATAAAAGGCTAAACCTTGGACACTTTTTGGCAAGCAGATCTTTGAACACTCTTTGCTCAACATGACAACCAGAAAGGTTATCGGTGTAGCAGTCATTCACTAACACATTTTCTAGGAGAACAGCTAGCATCCAAAATGCATCCTCTTCTGTTTTCATTACTAGCAACAGAAAGGCAGCCACATAATTTAAGCCCTGAAGACAAAATATAAAGAAAAAAATTCTATATAGTCAACTTTTTCTGCTCAGGAAACTAGTATAGAAAAGAACATTAAGATACTTCACATACCTGACAGTACCCAACATCAGAATCACGAAAAGAATAGCCAACAAGGACACGACGCAGAGATGCCTGGCCTTCTGGGGTATCTAACCAAGGATGACTTGGAAAGTCCGTGGGATGTCCTGCACATATTTCACACAGAATGAAAACAGTTTTTAAAAAAAGAAAGGACGGAATGCACAAAAAAGTGAAGCAGAAAGATCAAGTGTTTGATAGGCATTAGACATGTATGCTATACTTTGGCAGAGATAACCCAAGATTGAGTCCCAATGTTCCTTAAATTGAGTCACTGTTTGGAGGACTTCCCAGAATGGGCACATCCTAAAACAGAGACATCAAAGTGGCTTTCAGCCCTGTAACTCATGCATAACGAAAGGGACAAAGCCAGAAAATAATATCTTCTGGTGCATCATATATTGGGTGAGCAATCCTTTTCCAAAAGTCATTCAATAAATCATTCAAAAGAAGCTGTTGAGCCACTTATTTGCTCTCCTGTCTCCTTAGGTGAAGATGTCTTTCTGGATTCTAGAATATTGGCTTTCACATGTGGCAATTGGTTGGTATAGATGATAGAGCATTTTCAAGAATGATTATTTATCCCTCAAGTACTTATGATGCTACATTTTGGGAAACTAACCAGAATCTTTGAGCATCAACGATAAAGTGAGATAACATATCTGAGATTGTACAATGCTGATAGCATGTTAGGATGTGAAGAAGAATCAAAATAAATTGGCCAGTTTGGTTTGAATTCATATTGAAGTAGAAGGTTTTAGTTTGTCTTGAAATTAAAAGGAAACTAAATTATTAGGTTTGGCTTGGTTTCAAAAGTTCAGAAATATATAGAAACCAAATAAGTAAATGAAATGTCTAAAGATGTAAGATTTGTCAACAAAAGGGTCCCTGGATAAGGAGAAAAGGAAATGGGACGTGAATTTGACCTTCATAAGATGCTGCCAGATACTGCTAGATAACTATCTATAGAAACCATAGGGTAAACTGTAAAGGTTTACTTGTACTTAAAGAAGAGCCTGGATAAAGGAAAAAGAGGAGGTTTAATATGAGTTTCTTCAAGTGGACTTACTTTGCCAATTCAAATTAGTCTAATTAACCAAGGTTGTTCGCCTCAGTTTGGCATGTCTGTTGGGTTAACACTCATCATCATCAGAGCCTTATCCCGTTATGACATTTCTACCAACAAAAATGCCATAAACTTATCCACTCAAAGTCTCAATTGTGGTCAGTGAGATATGTCTTCCATGGCTCTCAGATAATGCCAAAAAACATTACCATTCACCTTCATTGATTTCCTTAGCAGCTTAAGATTTTGCATCTTATAATCATCAACTCTCAGTGTCATTTTTCTAAAACAATTTCCCTCAGTTCTGCATAATCTGTTAACCGATCTCTGGTCCTGGATACAAGACCAGAAGCTGCAAACTAAAGAAATGCTATCAAAATTCTTATGCCCCTTGTCCATTTTCCTTTGGATAGAATACATAGATTCATATTCGATCTTCCAGATTATGATAAACCTTTCTTATTAGTATTGCAGGCTAAAAGGGGATACCTGTTGTTCCACCTTGATCACACAAATCTTTGACCATTATCCACTAATAAAGAGCACATGACATTGCCTACTTTTGTTCCAAATTCCAGGTCCCAAGTATAGCAATTGTGTAGACAAGTAAATACTAGAAGCAAAATATTTTATCTATCTGAATCACTTTTTAAAGACACAACGTAATGACACAAGAAAACACAAGCATGGCGATCAGAAGATCAGATCACAAGTCAACAGAGGTAAATCATCCATCTACCAGCAAAATCCTGGCAACGGATTTATTCAAAGCATTTGAACAGGAAACAAGCTTACATGATCAATCTGCAGCGTGGCCGGGGTAACCTTGCCGTCGATTGCTCTAATCAGTTCGTCGTAATAGCTCTCTGGGACCGTCGACCGCTTCTTCGCGGCGCCCGACACCGAGAGCCAACCTTCGGCCTCAACACCGGTGGAATGCCCTTCCTGATGAGCCGCCTCAGTGAAATCGTGTTGGCGAGGACGGAGAGCTTCAGGGATCCAACGGAGATCCCCTCCACCAACGAAGAAATCTGAGGCTGGAGGTACCAATTGGCGCCCTTGCTCGCCTCCAAGGCCCACCAGACTCTGCCCTGCTGCCTCACCTTCTCTCTCACTTCGTTCAGGACGTTAACGTCGTCGATGTTGCCTTCCACCGTGAACCCGTAAAGGTCCTGAAACTTCACGGAGAGGCTAGGGGGCTCCTTAGCTCTGGTGGTGGTAGCGGTGTTGGTAGGGGGGCCGCCGCTGCCGCCGCGGGCGGCGGTGGGTCTCCAATTAGGCCTCTGAAACGTGAACCCATTGGAGAGCTCTCTCCTCTGCGCCTGGGTTCCGAACATCTCCTTCCCCTTGAGAACACAGGGAGGCCGGGGCTGCTTCTACCGATGCCCGGCAAGCTATGGCCTCGAGAACACAGCTCCTGCTACCTGAGAAGGAGGGAGGTGTTCGCTTCCAGAGGCATCAAAGGCCCCATCTTTACAGTAAGCACAGTCCGCAATGGCGACGGCCGTAATGGGGTAATCAGGTGCACCAGGAAATGATGACGATACGAGGAAGAAGACCAGGGGGGAGCATCAAAAGGGGGAAAATCTCAGGAAAGCAGCAGCTGCGTGGAAATGGGCAAGCCTCCCGAGGGCCATGGTGCTCTCCAATTTCAAATTAACAAAGCAAAAGGAGACGGGTTCTCCAAGACGACCCTTCTCCATGTTCCCCCCTGCATCAAAGGTGCCATTCTTTTACCCTGCATTTGTGAATGTAACGGAGGAAAGGAGGTTAAGAAAGGAGCCCTTCTCTCTCTAACCCACTCCTCTCTCTATCTCTCTCTCTCTATCTATCTCTGTCCACCTAATAAAGAAGGTGTAGGGTACCCACATTCATCAAAACCATGGGAGCCGTCTTCTTCCTGGTGAAACTGGAGGTAGGGGGGGGTGCTTCTCACGGAGAGGGGAGCTCGCCTTCCTCCTCCCGTCCTCCGTCCACCCCTGCAGTAATTGAAGGAGGCGGTGCTGGCTGGCGACGAACGGTGGGCACAGAGGCCTTGGAGGGCCGCGGTGGTGGTGGTGATGGCGACGAGGAGGACAGATGATATTGATATGATCAATTGGGCATGCTGCTGCTGCAGTGATTGGCAAAAAGTTCCCGACGGACAGAAACCCATCGTGGGCGAACACCAAGTAAATGACCATAACACCCTTCTCTGCACGTCTTGACCGGGCTTTTCTTGTTCCCGCTGGATTACAATAAACCAGTTCATGTTTAGGTGTGGGGGCTTTGGAGACACGTGGTCCGGGTTTGCATCATCGAGTTCTTGGTTCATGTGATATTTAATTTAACTATTTTTAGATAAATGGGTTACCCTAAATTAATAGACTTGATCATTACTTTTAGATATATGAAAAAAGGGTTTTATTGTTTATTGCCAAATATATTCTTGTGAGGATTAATGGGTGGAATGAAACAAAATTATACCCATCTTTTGGCTTTTTGTAAGAACATATGGAAGAAATAAAGGGTGAACAAAAACGTTGCTTTTGAAGAAAAACCTTCTAGTAAGTTTGTTTAGATTTGTCTATTTTTCATTCTTATATTCTTTCATAATTTGAATGTTATAATAATTCAAACTTAAAATAATACTTTTATTTTTATCTATAAAATTAATTTTCTTGACCAAATATCCATATAGAAGTGTTCGTAAGAGATTAGAGATATAATTTTTTTTTCCAAATTTCTGTTAAGGGTCACCTATAATTAAATAAGGAATTCAACTGGAATGCTAAGAGATGGTGATAGTAGGAGTATCTTCTATATGGAGAAATCTTAGCCATTGGTATTATGTAGATGGTTGGTTTGCTCTGCCACATCGTACTCATATCACGTATTTAGGAAGAGGATTTGGGTGGTGATGACTGATGAGGATCATGGACAATAACATTGGTGATGGCAATCGAGGATATAATGGTGATGATGAGGGCACCAACACAATGGACCCAGATTGAGTGGATCTTAGGCCGTGTTTGAGAGCACGGTCTCCTCGGATTTTAAGTTTGCGAAAGCTCTAATAGAGCAAAAGTAGAACCAAGTGTCCCTGCTATGTTGGGACTTTTGTGTAATTGTGATTTTAGAGAGGTAGAAAGAGATAGAGAGAAAATATTTTCTCTCACCATTTTTGTCGAAGCAGAAGGCTAGCCGTTTTTGCCAAAGCGACACAAGCGACAATGCAAAGTGGAGAGTGTGTGTTTGCGATGAAATAGGAGTTAAACTGATTTTTTTTTAAACAGTCACGAGTGACAAGAAAAATGTGACGGAAAAATCGCACAGACTTTGAGACAGCCGACCAAAGCGATTTGTTTGCTTTTGATTTTTTCAAAAACTTTTTTTTTTGATAATGAAAAATCTCGTCTTGTGTGGTTTTGCGGATTCAAGGATTGGTGTTCGTAAACTCTAAGATCAAGATTTGGCAGCTCCTACTTTCCGTATACCCGTATTGTCCTTATCCTACTTGACCAGAAAAACTCCGGATTTACACACCTCGAGGATTGCATGTAAATCAGGTAAATCCCCCCCCCAGAAATCGAACTCGAGACCTCTTACTTTTAAGCAAGAGTTCTAACCGATCGACCCAACCGGGGTCCTCGACTTTTTCAAAAACTTTCCCAAACGATTGGGAATACCCAGTTTGTATATGTGGGTGATGTATATATTTTCCATTTTATAGAGTTCATAACGGCAAAAATTTAATTAAATAAATAAATAAGTAACAGCATAAAAATAGTGATTGACAACTTGGCACAATACCCATACGGAGATGATGGCGGCAATGACCAACAGAGTTGGAAATGTGATGTGATAAAATTATATTGATTGTCGATGGTTAGTATTCATTTTATTCAATGATATAAGATATATATATTCCTTTATTCAAATGGAACAGCAAAATGACTTGAAAAATCTAAATACCATCGCAGATAATTCATTTCTTATGTTCCGAACTCCTTGAAAGGTGTCTGTACAAACAAGGTCAGGAAGATTCACGGGTTTGTTTTAGAATTTGCGTGATATCTTGTTATAGGCGTCATGAGGTATTTTATTGGACAAAGTACGTTGGACCACACACCGTTTCTAGTCAGAAGATGTTATCCCTTCACAGCTTCACGAACTTTTGATCGAGTCTGTACTTTGAAAACTTTTCGGTTTCAACTTTTGATGCGGCTTCTACAGTCTCTCCCCCCCAATCAACAGATCACATTGATGCATATTCAAAGATATAATTTTTATTTCTAAATGAAAATAAGACGTATTATTGTGATTATTTTTTAGAAACAGTATATTAAGTATTATAATAAGGTGTATGTTACTTTCACCAACAGAAAATCAGAAATTTGGTTTCCCTTGAGAGTTTTCCAGGGAATGTGTAGATCAACTTTTGGTGTGTTCATCATTATAATTATGTTATGCTAGAAAGTTTATTTATTTGTAATCATTAAGTTATTATTTTGTGAAAAAAATTGTAAAGAAACCATATATAATAAGAAATACAATCCTTTAGACCCACTATATAATATCAAATAATTCAGCCGGTATGAAACTAGCATGAACCAATGCATCTTCATTTGTTCAAAAAAAAAAAAACCAATGCATCTTGCAATTGCTGTTTGGAAAATGCAACACTCTTGCGCTTAATTTCCTCCATTCCATCATTGTAACAACATGCAGTTAAGTTCAGTCTTCATAGTGCTATAAGAAAAAAAAATTCCAGACACAAGTGGATTTCGCAGTGCTTTAAATATTTGGAGACTCACCATCTTATATCAGAGACGGGTTCTCTCTCGCAAATGAGCAACGAAGCCTTCCCTAGCGGCAATGAGCATAAATTCATTGCTTTCACCTTTTAAAATATCAAATTTAAGTATGACACAATCTCCCACCCAATCTAAAGATGACTTATAATATCGACGTTTTTTAAACCACTTAGGATATATTTGATATTAAATAGATTAAAGATATCTTAAAAATTTGAAGATATTTTTAAAATATTTTGACTTTATTTCTGATTTATTTTGATATCAAATATATTGTTATAGTTCAAATAATAAAAATAAATTTATCATATCCGATTTGCCAATCCAAGCCAATCTTTGTCTGAAAAAACCTCTAAACCCACGGGAGGGTGGCAGCCAGCGCACGATCCCGGTGTCCGCGCGCGCAGGTGCGGGGCCAGCGATATTTGTCGTAATTCTGAGTAAAAGCGGGGGCTATCATCCAGAAGGTCGCAAATGACGGCGCGACCATCATGTGATATGATGTGACTCACACGCGGGGCAGCCAGGGGGCTTCACATTCTCACAGTTGTTCACATGAAAACAAAGGTTGAGGACCGAGGGGGGTCCAATCCAACGTGTTGGAGCCCAAAGGACGCAAGCGAGAAGCCGAGGCAGCACGCACGTGCGTTTCCCCAGGATCACGCGTTCATCCTTTTGTTTGCCAAAATGACCGGTGAAGAAGATGTCTTCTAATGTCTTCTCTCTCTCTCTCTCTCTCTCTCTCCCCCCCCCCCCCCCCCACACACACTCGGTTGTCTTAAGATTTCCCTGTCTGATGACCGTGTCTACGGTGTTTGGGCGCACGTCGAGGCGAGCCGGTCGACGAGGAAAATAGCATTTTTAAACACAAAAAATAGCATCTGGATCGACATGCACCATAACATCTTTTTAAACAAACTTATCCACTAGTGAGATTATGCGTACGTTACAAAAAATAAAGTATAAGGCTCATGAGCATGTCATGGGCAGGCCATGCAATTAAGGTCTATGAAAGATTCAAATGCGCAACAAAATAGACCCATGTACATATTTAAAATGGGCCCAAAAAATGGAACCAAAAAAAGCTCATGCGCTAGCCAAGGATAGACCCCATATGCACAAGAATTGCAGCCCATGTGAAGGCCTCATGCAGGCCCAAATAGAGCTCATGCGCAAGCAGCCTTCAGGCCCAAAAAATATACTAATATGCAGGCCCATAACTTGCTGCCCCTCTAAAAAAAATAGAAGAAAAGAAGAGGGGTAAATGGGAAAATGAGATTTTTCCATCCTCTTAAAAAGTGTCTTTCTTACGCAAGAAGCAAGGGGGAGAGGCCAAACAGGTGAGCCAGCCAAAAGAGGTTTCCTAGTTCGTTTCTAAGGAAGAAGAGAGTAGAAGAGAGAAGAAGAAGAGGAGGAAGAGAGGGTTGTTGCGTGGCTGCTCAAGAAGAAGAGAAGAAGAATAGAAGAAGAAGAGAAGAAAGAGAAGAGGAGGGCAAGCTGCCAACGTGAGAGAGAAGGAGTTTTGAGAATCTCTTCTTCTCCTCAAAGGTGTCCAAGAGAAGGAAGAGCCCGAAGAGAGCCATCGTCCTCCTCTCTTGCATCTTTTTTTTCTTTTGTTATTTCCTCCCCTCCCCATCTCTTGTCCCATCATGGTACTTACTTGTGCTTTATGTCTCTTCCCATTCCTATATGTGAAATGGCATTTAATGCCTCCTCTCTTTTGAATAGAATATGAGAATATGTACCTCTTTTCATTTAATGCATATGATGTGAATGCTTCTTTATTTCAAAAGATTTGGGTCATCCTCCCAGCAAGAAAACCCCCTCCCTGTTGCTGCATTTTTCTGCTTCTTCCCTTGAATGTAGGCTGCCGACTCACCTGGATGTGGGTTTTGGGGCGTCCAAGGGTGGACAAACTAATGTCTATTCTTTGCTGGTGCCCCCTAAATGGGATTGATAGCCCTCCAATTCATCATGGGGGTGCTGCCTTCCCCTTGGCGGTAAGGTTCTCCCATTTCTTATGAGTTTTTATGCTTGAGCATTGCTTGCCGAATGACCGCAATTCCAAGTCTATGCACAAAAGGGTTGGATGGTGTGATATCCATGCCCTGCCTAGGGCTTGAAGGGGATGTAATCCGTCCCAATTGTGTGTATACCGCACTCATCCCGTTTTCCGGGCTAAAACCATGTAAATGACCGGATCTTTGTTGAAGGTTTTCTGCAGACTCACCAGGACAGTGAGCTTTCGACGTTTTAAGATCGATCGATGTGGTAGTTTGCCCGCCTAAAAATCTGAAATTGACTGGGATACACCTCAGTCCCTCCCGTGAATTTTTCTTGCCATTCTGCCATAAGTCGGGTGCCATCCCTTTGCAAATGGGTGCTGCCGACTCATGTAGGCAGAACTGTTTACTGCCATCTCATGCATGCAGAACAGTCTGCCGCCGACTCACATAGAAATGAAACTCTATAAGACCTCGGGTTAGGTAATATGATATCTATGCCCGAGTTCCTAGATTCAAACATTGTTGGATTGTCAACCAGACTATTTTTGGTCTCGGTACTCATCGATTCCCTCGTAGGCATGCCTCGGGAATCAGTACCGTGTGCCATTTGGGTGACGCCATATGTGGCGAACACCCCGTTTTGGTACCATCTCCTTTGTGGTGGATGGATACCGCGAACTCCCCCACATCTCATGAGCCCGAGGGAGATGTTGACGAATTTTTCCCGTGAATTTTAACCATTAGTGTTTCTGTTTCTGGCTGGTGAGTCAGCAAGGACTCAGCAGGCTGCCGACTCACTGAATCAGTGAAGAGACTTGAACCCGTGAGTCGGCAGGCCTCATATGCAATGAGCCGGCAAGCTTTGGTTGATGAGAATACTTGTTTTCGGTCTCGGTACTCATCGGTTCCCTTGTAGGTAAGCCTTGAGAATTGGTACCGTGTGCCGTTTGGGTGATGCCGTATGCGGCTAACACCTCATTTTGGTGCCGTCTCCATCATGGTGGACGAGTACCGTGCCCTCCACTTTTGCTATGAGTAAGGGGAGGTGCTGCCGAATTTTCTCGCGCATTCTTATGAGATTAAAAGACTTTATGAGATTAAAAGGTCTTAAAACTATGCTGGTTAGGTGATTCGGTAGCACTGTGACAGCCTGTCGACTCACTGATTCAGCAGGCCCCTACCGACTCAGTCATGTTCCGACTCAAGTGTTTGCCGACTCATTGAATGTAGCAGGTTCTGCCGACTCAGTCACGTTCTGACTTAGCAGTCTGCCGACTAATGGTTGCAGCGAGGGTCTGCCAACTCACTTGACTCAGCGTCTGCCCTCGCGCATTCTTATGAGATTAAAAGACTTTATGAGATTAAAGGTCTTAAAACTATGCTGGTTAGGTGATTCGGTAGCACTGTGACAAGCCTGTCGACTCACTGATCAGCAGGCCCCTACCGACTCAGTCATGTTCCGACTCAAGTGTTTGCCGACTCATTGAATGTAGCAGGGTTCTGCCGACTCAGTCACGTTCTGACTTAGCAGTCTGCCGACTAATGGTTGCAGCGAGGGTCTGCCAACTCACTTGACTCAGCAGTCTGCCGACTTAGCTGAGCTTGCTGACTCAGCAGTCTGCCAACTCACCAGTATAAATATAACTATCATTTTCCAATGAAACCAAGAGAATTTAATTGGCATTATTGACAAACATCAAATGAATAAATGAATAAAAGATCCACAATTGCATATGAAGATGATAATGATCACAATAATCAAATGTTTTTTAATAGACATCTACTTTAGCATGCACTTCGCACCTTTATCAGATGTTTTTGTTTTGGACCATGAGACTTTCTAATCTGGCGATTAATCAAGGGTTTTCTCTCTCAGAGAGATATAATTAACGCCGTTGCATTTAGGCAACGGCGGGATCTTGGTCCCGATCTGATCTCTACTTTTATTTGACGAAGTCAAACGGTGCGCAAATAGACCTAAAATTCCTTCGACTCTCGGAGGTATAACACTTGTTGTCATCTCAGTGACTGGCATGCCTGCGGTATGCGATTTCCGATCGCTCAAGTAGCACTCGATGGGACTTGGATTCGCAATATGCATCCATCCATGAGAGCATGAGAAACATGATAAAATTTAATTTCAAAATAGATTCTTGATGGATCTGTTATAAAAATCCATTTCCACAGCGTAGCACGCCCGGTGGGACCAAACTTCCCTTCATCTCTTCGCCAGAATAGAAAGCCCTATGGCCTTTATACTTGATACTGACTGTCATTTTTTTGACTGGCAGGTGCTAACATCCCAATGGCTGAGGTGCGTTTTGGACCCCTGGTTGTCCAAGATCATGCCCAGTACGGCTACCTTGCCGTGCCAACTCTTTTCGGAAGCTTTCCTCCGGTCGTGGAGTTCCCCAACTTCTTGGGGGTTGCGTTCGTTGATATCCTGCACCCAGAAGCTGAAGCTGAAGCTGAACATGAAGCTGAAGTCAAAAAGATCACTAAGAAGCTGAGCTGCCACGTTCACCAGATGGAGCATGGCAACCACAACAAGACCAAGGGAAAAGGAACCAACATATATTTTCAACAAGCAAGGGAGAGTGAGAACATTGTTACCCATCGTGCGCGAGTCTCAAACTCTAGGAGGAGTGTACTGATTGGTGACATGAGAATTCACTTGCAATCCAAAAGAGCCAAAGCTGTACCAGAACGGGTTACACCAACAGTACCCATAAAGAACTCATTTCAAGCTTTGACAGACAAAAGGGAAATGTACAACACCTTTAGGGGCAAGCTGCCCCCAAGGCCAGTCAAATTTAAACAAGTCTGGAGACCCAAGAAGATGCAGAAACCCAGGATGGAAGAAGCTGTGCTAAGAGAGAAAGCACCAAAAGAAACAACTGTTGTGGAAGTCCCCAGCTATCAGAGGCCACCCAGAGGGTTCAAGGCCAGGGTCCGGCAGGGAGGGGCATGTGCCTATGCCTGCTTCCACGACAAGAGAATGGAGCTGCGACAATCTTCTCACATCCCAGTTATTCGGGAGAACCATCCGGCGCCTGCTGTCTTGGCCACGCGCCGCCACCAAGAGAAGGCGCGAAGGCCACTTGACCACATTCTTAGCCTTGCAACCTCACCTTTGCAGCAAGCAAGACCACTGAGGGCCATGGAAGCCTCACCAGCTGAAGCTGAGATTAGCTCAAGGGAAAATGATGTGCCCTGTGAACACGTTCACACTCGGACCGAAAAGATTAAGCCAAGAATATTTGTCTTCAAAAGACTAACCTTTCCGCATGAAGCACCGCGGAGGATCGAAAGGGACCGCAGTGGCTTGTGGCAAATCTTTGCATGCCATATGGCTGGTATAGGGAGCCATTATGGGCTTTGCCAACTGATGATGAAGAGCTAGCGAAATTGGCTGAGAGGCCCTGCGTCGTTACAAGAAGAAGAGCAGTTGTGGCAGCTCTACAACCGCATATGGAGGTGCTAACGCCTCTACAACACAGATGATGGCAGCTACTGCCAACGTGATCACTTCTCAAGGCAACAGGGCAACAATGAATTCCCCCCCCCGCTGCCGCCGCCAGAATGACCCTAAGGCACGGTGCAGAGATCCCTCTCACTGCACCCTTAGATCCGGCTGTCTTGGAGTTGCTACAGCGGTATCAGGCCGAAATTGAAGCACTCAAGCGCCAAGTAAGAGCAAGAGACTGAAGGGCATGCAACCCGAGAGCTGAGGGTTCGGGAGAAACCCCTCAAGGGACCTCAGGGTCAATGGGAACTCCGACCCAGCACACTGTTGCGGAACCGACGAATGAGCAACTTCAACCTTTGCCTGTAGTCTCGACTCAACAACAGCACCAACAAACCCAATATCAACTGCTGCATCCACAGTTCTTTCAACAGCAGCAGCATCAATATCAGCCACAACAGGGCTATTCTATGCAACAGCAACAGTCAGTGCTTGTTCACGTTCCTGAGCAGCAACTTGAAAATCAAGAGCCGCCCTCGGTACCGCTGGTGGCCATTATAAACACTCCAAACAATCAGCCGGCCCACTTCTATCCTCAACAAGTGGACCCCGCCACCATCAGTAAGTTAATGGTGGAGCAAATGATCGAAATGAAGCTCGCCGAGCAGGGAGACGGAGAGCACACGGTTTTTGATGTGTATAGGGTACCTTACATGGCACAACATGCTGTAAAAAGGCTGCCCCCGGGTATTACCAAACCTCCAAAGTTTGACAAGTTCAACGGGCGAGGATCTCTGCCACGTCTCGAGAATTACGCAGCGATATTAGTTTGAATAATTCGAGTCGATATCCCGAGACGCGAACAGTCGGCAAAATAAGCCTCTAGCTAGCACGCACTAAATGTGTATCAACACAACATCATATAGGGCCCAAATGTTGAACTCAATAATAATTGTATTCAATGGAAACTATTACAGGACTAAGACTCATAAAAGGAAAATTACACTTATTCCTCACTTCCTACTACATTGTTCTAACACTCAAATAAACTAACTATAGATAGACTCATATTGGAACGCTCATTACTCGGACGCATTCCCATCCTCGACTTGCTCTTCCTCTTGATCTTCATAGTCACCTAGATTAGGTAAAAGTAGGGGAATGAGCAAACTAGCCCAGTATGATTTATATCTCAATGTGCGGGCAATGATATAAGTGATTAGCAGTTTAGAACTAGGCAAGCCAATGAATGTCATGGTATGCATGTATGAATTAAACTCGTTAAAACATGATACATGAAACAAGCTGGATAGAGTGAACAAGATAGAACAAGATTTTGAACAAGAGACAGATAGAACTAGCAATAGATCACTTTGACACAAGCATGTAAGATTTCACACGATGTCAACAGCTTTCAAGAACGCAAGATATCACTAATTGCATAAATGCAGGATGGCCATATCACGCAAGCAAGCAAGCACGCACGAGCACGATCGTTGTAACACTAATCAGGCACGTAGACACTAATACACCGAGAAAAGATCCATCAAGAATGTACACCCAGACACGTGTATGTGGTTATTGTATCATCATTCAACACGCCACCACGACTCCCAGCACAGATGCAACGCCAGTAATCATTATACCCCATGGTTAACAGTATATTAGGACTCTCCGTCATTGGGCTAGACTGGAGCCCTTGGACCTCGCCGTGCCCGTCTGCATCTCACTTAAATTTTAAATGTAGATACCCACAGTCATTAACAATGGCCAATGAGAGTTTCAATAAGTAAGCATGTGTAATGTCATGTTCACGAGATGATGAGAATTAGTACAAGTATTGAACATTATTTCATTATAACAATGGTCAAGAGAAAATTCGGCAGCATAACAGTACAATTTATGATTTAGTTTCAATCTTTATATGATGGCTTTAGTCTAGAGTAGACGTGTAGGTGTGTAGTGATGTACGCGTGGTCTAATTCACAAACTATCGATCTCAAACTCGTGGGAAGCACTAACAATATAACATGGAATAACTATGCACTTAACAAATCATGTTTTGCAAGATTTTATAATAACCATTATCTTTTAAACATGGTAGAACAGTAGGAAGATTAAATCATAAGAAGCATGAATGGATCATAACATTTAAGGAGCACTTAGAATAGCATTCAAGTAATTAAAGCTTTTAAATGGGTTAATCACTTTTAAGCCATTAAAGTAACCACCATGCAATGATCAGATCCAAAACATGTGAATTACACACTAAATATCATATTAGCCAGACCTTGGGTATAGCGGTTAGATTTGCAAGAAAATAAGTGGGGGTTTAATGCAAAATATTGAGATCGCGACGGTGCATACGAAGAAGGCGACAGGGTGGTCAGACTCGGGGTCAGGTCGCGATAGACCCCAGTAAGGGTCGCGACGGGTCGGGACCAGAACGCGACAGGGTTATGTGAAGAACGCGACGGGGAGGTTAGATCAGGCAGCAAGGTAGCGACGGAGCGCTTCGTCGCGTTCAGAACGCGACGGGGTTGGCTGTCACGACAAGACCTAGAACGCGGCCTATCGGGCCATCGCGTTCACAGGGTCTGCGCCTGACATCGACAGAGAAAGGACATGTTCTTGGATTGCGGTCTAGAACTGCCTTATATTGACACAGGGGTCTTCAAATAGAGAACAAATTGTACAGGGTATAATTGTACAGGGTATGAAAAATAAGGAAACTAGTTTTAAACTAACCTAGATATCAAAGGTGTTTCTTATAAATCGGAATTAGAAAATAATGAGGGTTTTGACAGGCTGTAATCAAGTCAACTCAACATAGAAACAAATGTAACCTGAAAACATAGTTTCATGCAGCCATCCTCTTACCATGCTTATAACTCTCTAACTAATGACATTTAGACAAATCATTCAACACAAAACTTGACGAGGACAATGAGTAGAAAAATTTTCATGTTGTGGGCTTGTTCTAATTCGGTCTTGAATCACATGCAACGTATAAAGAACGGGAAATGTCCTAACAGTGAGCGACTTGGGAAAACACTTATATTCAAAATCTACTCATTGAAATTCGATGAAACCAGTGGAACCGAAAGTTAACTTGATGCTCTACACATTGGTATAGGATATGTTAAGTTTGGCCCAAGAAACCTACCTTCTGGTTGAAGAAGTCTCGTTCTTCAGTAATCCCGTGTTCAGACCACTGTTTGTAGAACGCCTAATACTCCGTGTATACTGCATGGGATTTGGGCATTCAACTTGGGTTAGGAAGTAGACTCGACTCTCTTTCCAGGGGTATAAGCCTTGCATGATGGGATTTAGGTTTGGGATACCTTAGCTCGACTCCAAGAAGATGGTCTGTGTAGATCGCAGCAGACACGACGGGGAACAAGATGAGCTTCTTGAGGTCGATCCACAGCTCCCTAGCCACCAAGAACTCCTCCACACGACCCCAGCAAGTTCTAAAACTCGTCCCTAGGGTTTGCGAAGAGTATTTAAGCAACCATGGTGTTAGGAGTCCCATTGTAAATAGGAAAGAAGGGTTGTGGGATTGGTTTGTGTATTTCCATATTTGGAGATCTCTTCCTCCATTAGAGAGTCTTGGCCATCAGCAACCTCATGGGTGGGTAGGCACGAAATTGGGTTGCCAAGAGTGCATGATTGCATCCCAATTAAATCCTAATTACCCACTTTCCAATTTTAGCTTATTTATGGTTACGATTTCCATGCTTTTCTTGCTTCATTTGATTTTTGGGGCATATGTGATCCATAGCCCAATTATGATATTGGTTCATTACTATATAATGTTGAAGTCTCTCCAATATTTTTATTAATTTTTGATTGCGTCGTATTTTCGTGATAACGGTTTTCCGACTTGTTTCCAAATTTGAATAATTGGTCACCATGTGATGTTCACTTGGTTAATCGGATTTTTTTGTCGCACGAATTTTTGTGGAACCCTTAAGAATAATGTGTGGGGTTGATTTCCCATTTTTACGGATTTTTCCGATGTGTTTAGCACATACGATAATGATACGTATGTTTAAATACTTTGATATTATGGAAATTATTTATTCCATTTATTTGAAATTTTTTTTATTTAATTGAATTTCCGGGGTGCTACACCCTCCCCCATTAAGAGGATTTGGTCCCCAAATTCATGTATAGAAAGTTATTGTACAAGTGAGGTGTACTTACTTGTGAATAGCTCTGGGTATCTTTTGCGCATTGCTTCCTCGGTTTCCCACGTGTCGTCCTCATCCATGCGTTGATTCCATCTAACCCTTACCAGTGGGATAATCTTGTTCCTTAGTTGGCACAGTTCTCAGTCCACGATCTTAATTGGCTTCTCTTGATACGTTCCGTCTTTGTTGAATTCCAGGAGCTCATATTCTATGACATGCCACGGATCTCGTACATACTTTTTCAACATGGATATGTGGAACACATTGTGTATTCCATCCATTTGTGGTGGTAAAGCGAGACGATATGCCATCTCGCCGACTCTTTCAAGGATTTCGAAAGGCCCGACAAACCTTGGTGACAACTTGCCTTTAATGCCAAAACGCCTGATCCCACGGCCTGGAGACACTTTCAAGAATACATGTTCACCAACCTGAAACTCCAGTCTCTTCTTCTATTATCTGCATATGCCTTTTGTCTTTGCTGTGCCACTGCCATTCTTTCTTTAATAAGCTTTACCTTCTCTGTGGTTTCCCTTATCATCTCTGGTCCTAGCATTTGTTTTTCGCCAACTTCATACCAGCATATTGGGGATCGGCAACTCCTGCCATAGAGGCTTCAAATGGTGCCATTTGAATGCTAGCTTGATAGCTATTATTGTAGGCGAACTCCACAAGAGGTAAGTGTTCGCCAGCTACCTCCAAAATCTAGGACACATGCTCTAAGTATATCTTCAATCACCTGGTTGGTTCTCTCCGTCTGACCATCTGTTTGTGGATGGAAAGTCGTGCTAAAGTTTAGTTTAGATCCCAAGGAGTAGTGCAGTCCTTTCCAAAAGTGGGATGTAAACCTAGGGTCTCTATCAGACACGATAGACACTGGTACTCCATGTAATCTGACTATTTCCTTCACATTAATGCAGCCAGAACATCCACTGACCACTTATTCTTCACTGGCAAGAAGTGAGCCGACTTAGTTAAGCGGTCGACTATAACCCAATACCCGAATCCACCTCTAGATTTGGGTAGTCCGAAAATAAAATCCATCCCTATACCTTCCCATTTCCATGCCATGATTTCTAGGGTTTGAGTTTACCTGCGGGTCGCAAGTGTTCTGCCTTGACCCTTTGACATGTTAAGCATCGGGCGACATATTCCGCCACCTCTCTCTTTATTTAGGCTACCAAAAGCTTCTTTTCAAATCTTGATACATTTTGGTAGTTCCGGATGAATGGTATACCTGGTCTTGTGCCTCATCCATAATCATTTTCTTTGTCTCCGCATGGTCGGGTACGCAGACTCGATCCCGGAACAATAGTCTTCCTTCAGTTAATGAGAAATCCGACCTCTGGTCTAGATTGCCTTAATCTCCACAAGTACAGGGTCATTGTCTTGAGTGTTGTGATGTCCTCCTAGTATACAGTTGTGCTCTAATACTAGCAACAAGGCATCCCTTCTCTTTGATGTCAGCATCAATATTTAACTTGGCGAAGTCTTCTAATACTTCCATTCGTCACCATTAAACTTGACAATGTGATCATTGGCTTTCTACTTAGAGCATCTGCCACAACATTTGCTTTCCTTGGATGATATTGGATCGTGAAGTCGAAGTCTTTGAGATACTCCAACCACCTCCGCTGTCTCATATTCAAGTCCTGCTGAGAAAACAGATACTTCAAGCTTTTATGGTCAGAAAACACAATGAATTTCTCACCATATAGATAATGACGACATATCTTCAAGGCGAAGACTACAGCAGCTAGCTCCAGATCATGTACAGGATAATTGTCCTCGTGCTTCTTCAATTGTCTGGACATGTAGCATATAAATTTCCCATTTTGCATCAGCACACAGCCCAGGCCGATTCCGGATGCATCGATGTATACTTCAAAACTACCCCCAGCAACTGGCAGGGTTAGTACGGGTGCTGAGGTAAGGTGCTCCTTCAATGCCCTGAAACTTTCTTCACATTCATCAGTCCATGCAAAAGGGTTCTCCTTCCTAGTAAGCCTGGTCAATGGTACAACTATCTTTGAGAAATCTTTAATGAAGCGGAAATAATAACCGGCTAAACCAAAAGCTTCTAATCTCCGACACAGTTGTCGGCCTTTCCCAGTTCTTTACCGCCTCCACCTTAGATGGATCCACAGAGATTCCCTCCTTGGATATGATGTGACCAAGGAAAGACACTTCCTCCATCCAGAATTCACACTTACTAAGTTTGCATAGAGTTGATTATCTCTAAGCACTTGCAGAGCAACCTTCAAGTGTTCCTTCATGTTCTTCTTTGGATTTGGAGTAAATAAGGATGTCATCAATGAACACCACTATAAACTGGTCCAAGTATGGCCTATAATATTGTTCATAAGTTGCATGAAAGCTGCTGGGCATTTGTTAAACCAAACGGCATGACCACGAACTCATAGTGACCATATCTACTCCGGAATGCAGACTTGTGAATATCCTCCTCCTTTATTCTTAGTTGATGGTAGCCTGATCTTAGATCTATCTTGGAGAAATATTGTGCATCGGAGATCTGGTCAAACAGCTCTTCGATGCGGGGCAGTGGATACTTATTCTTTATTGTCAACTGGTTTAACTGACGGTAATCAATGCATAGCCTCATTGTCCCGTCCTTCTTTCTGACGAATAGCACTGGCGCTCCCCACGGGGATGTGCTAGGTCTAATAAAACC
The DNA here is from genome assembly GCA_014218235.1 of Colocasia esculenta. Lineage (NCBI taxonomy): Eukaryota > Viridiplantae > Streptophyta > Magnoliopsida > Alismatales > Araceae > Colocasia > Colocasia esculenta. Next base: position 58,583,347 of record CM024760.1, read on the forward strand.
TTGATCTAGAAATTCTTGGATCTGTCTCTTCAACTCCTACAATTCAACAGGGGACATGCGATATGGAGCTTTTGAAACAGGGACTGCCCCAGGGAGTAACTCAATGGTGAAGTTTACCTCCCGCTCAGGTGGTATGCCGGGTAATTCCTCTGGAAATACATCAGGATAGTCCCTGGCTATTGGAATGCCTTCTAGGGTTGGTTTCTTCTTTTCCGTTGCCAAGACGGAAACTAGGAAAGCATCACAACCCTAGTTGATCAGCTTAGAAGCCTTTAAGGAGGATATCAAGATAGGGTGTTTGTGATAACGGGTGCCAAGTAGTGATAGAGTTGGAAGTTTGGTCTTTTAAAAGTGACCCTCCTATGGCGACAGTTTACATCGGCATCATATTCAATTAGCCAATCGACACCCAAAATGGCATCATAACCCTTCATGTCTAAACAGATAAGGTCGGCAGGGAGATTGTGTCCTCCAATTATAGTTTCACATTTCGGCAAGTAGTGAGTGAGTTCAGATTCTGAGCCTAGGAGAGGCTACCGTGATCTTGGATTTCAAGGGTACAGGTTTGACAGGTAGAGTTGCAGCAAATGTGGTAGAAATAAATGAATATGCAGCTCCAGTATCAATAAGCACAAATGCAGGTTGCGAGTGTATGGAAACGGTACCTTCCACCATACCCCTTCCTCGGGTAGGTCAGCTTCTATGACAGCATTAGGCGTCCCTGACGCCGTGGTACATTTTGAGCTCTACCTGGCTGGTCCTTCAGCATAGGACAATCCAGAATACGGTGGTCACGACCTCCGCATTTCAAGCACGCCCCGAGCTTCTTCCAGCATTCTTCAGTTCGGTGCCCTAGTTTATCACAGAATTTACAGTTTTCAACCAACTGCCTACCTTCCACTTTGACTCTCTTGTCTCCAACAACATCTCTTCCGGCATTCGGCCTCTTATTGTTGTTGTTGACGTTGTTGTTACGAAAAGTTGGAGCAATATTAGGTGCTCCCTTCTTGACGAAAACCGGCTTGGAGTTGTCCTTGCCCTCATGCCCTCTACTTTGGCCATGGTGTCTTCTACCAGCTGAGCTCTTTGGACCATCTCAGTGTAAGTTTGAATGTTGTGTGTCCAAGCCTTTCAATGAACATGGGCCTGAGCCCATCCATGAACCGATTTGCCTTAAGCCTTTCAGTTCCCACCAAGTGTGGGGCATACACAGCAAGACGCGCGAACTGACCTCATACTCACCACGGACATCCCTTTCTGTTTTAGTGCGGCAAACTCCACTTTCTTCTTCTCCTGACTCTCTCAGAGAAATACTTTTCCCCCGAATATTTCTAGGAATCCGCCCACCTCCAGTTCGCCAACATTAGGCGGTGGGCCGATGTGGCCTTCCACCATGTCGGCGCATCCTTAGTGAATGAAAAGTGGCCAGTACCACCTTCTCCCTGTTAGTGCATTGCATGACTTGGAAGATCCTTTCTATCTCCTCTGCTAGTTCTCTGCTTCGTCCTGATCAGGGGATCCAGAGAAACGAGGAGGGTTCAAACTCCTAAAATTAGGTGTAGATCACCGGCTCCGTTCCTAACTACAGTAGCCTGATTTCCAGCCTGAACTACATTTTGTAATGCCTGGGTCAATCCAGCCACAGTTTCTTCCATAACTTGCCACTGATTACGAGCCATTGCAGTTGAGTGTAAGAGTTATGAGGGTTCCTGAGAAAAGGATGGAAACCAATTATGTCTCTAGATACATTATAAAAGTCAATGGGTAGAGTGTTTTGTTCATTCTATCATATTCCCAGTCTCTACACATCTCACCAGGCACTGTATTTAATTTCCATGACCTAGGTTCCATAGGTATCTCCTATTCCTAAGACATATCCTATTTGGTATTTCTAGGCTCTGATACCACTTAACTGTCACATCCCGAGAATTACGCAGCGGATATTAGTTTGAATAATTTGAGTCGATATCCCGAGACGCGAACAGTCGAAAAACTAAGCCTCTAACTAGCACGCACTAAATGTGTATCAACACAACATCATAATAGGGCCCAAATGTTGAACTCAATAATAATTGTATTCAATTGTATTCAAAATGGAAACTAGTACAGAACTAAGACTCAATAAAAGGGAAAAATTACACTTATTCCTCACTTCCTACTACATTGTTCTAACACTCAAAATAAACTAACTATAGATAGACTCATAATTGGAACGCTCATCACTCGGACGCATTCCCATCCTCGACTTGCTCTTCCTCTTGATCTTCATAGTCACCTAGATTGGGTAAAAGTAGGGGAATGAGCAAACTAGCCTAGTAGAATTTATATCTCAATGTGCGGGCAATGATATAAGTGATTAGCAGTTTAGAACTACGCAAGCACAATGAATGTCATGATATGCATGTACGAATTAAACTCGTTAAAACATGATACATGAAACAAGCTGGATAGAGTGAACAAGATAGAACAAGATTTTTGAACAAGATGACAAGATAGAACTAGCAATAGATCACTTTGACACAAGCATGTAAGATTTCACACGATGTCAACAGCTTTCAAGAACGCAAGATATCACTAATTGCATTAAATGCAGGATTTCCATATCACGCAAGCAAGCAAGCACGCACGAGCACGATCATGTAACACTAATCAGGCACGTAGACACTAATGTACCACGAGAAAAGATCCATCAAGAATGTACACCATACACGTATGTGGTTATTGTATCTATCATTCACACGACACGTACGACTCCCAACGCAGATGCAACGCCAGTAATCATTATACCCCATGGTTAACAGTATAATTATGACTCTCCGTCATTGAGGCTAGACTGGAGCCCTTGGACACTCACCGTGCCCGGTCTGCTTCTCACTTAAATTTAAATGTAGATACCCTAGTCATTAACAATGGCCAATGAGAGTTTCAATAAGTAAGCATGTGTAATGTCATGTTCACGATGATGATGAGAATTAGTAACAAGTAATTGAACATGATTTCATGATAACAATAGTCAAGGGATAAATTCGGCAGCATAACGGTACGATTTATGATTTAGTTCAATCTTTATATTGATGGCTTTAGTCTAGAGTGAAAATCATACTTACGAGAACAAGAAGAGAAGGAACTGCACGCTATCTCTAGGGAACTTCAATGGTACAACCAACTCGTCGGCCATGTGGGAATCCATGGTCAGAGGAGATTTACGGAGGCCTTGGAGAAAAGGTCGCTAGTCTACCGATTCGGAATGACCAGTAGAGAGTTTCCAATTTCCCAAGAAAAGGCTGCCTAGACGTGTAGGTGTGTAGTGATGTACGCGTGTCTCAATTCACAAACTATCAATCTCAAACTCGCGGGGAGCACTTAACAATATAACATGGAATAACTATGCACTTTAACAAATCAGTTTTTGCAAGATTTTATAATAACCTTATCTTTTAAACATGGTAGAACAGTAGGAATTAAATCATAAGAAATATGAATGGATCATAACATTTAAGGAGCACTTAGAATAACATTCAAGTAATTAAAGCTTTTAAATGGGTTAATCACTTTTAAGCCATTAAGTAACCACCATGCAATGATCAGACCCAAACATGTGAATTACACACTAAATATCATATTAGCCAGACCTCGGGTATAGCGGTTAGATTTGCAAGAACATATATGGGGGTTTAATGCAAAATCCTGAGATCGCGACGGTGCATACAAAGAAGGCGACAGGGCGGTCAGACTCGGGGTCAGGTCGTGACAGACCCCAGTAAGGGTCGCGACGGGTCGGGACCAGAACGCGACAGGGTTATGTGAAGAACGCGACGGGGCGGTCAGATCAGGTAGCAAGGTAGCGACGGAGCGCTTCGTCGCGTTCAGAACGTGACGGGGTTGGCTGTCGCGACAAGACCTAGAACGCGGCCTATCGGGCCGTCGCGTTCACAGGGTCTGCGCCTGACATCGACAGAGAAAGGACAAGTTCTTGGATTGCGGTCCAGAACTGCCTTATATTGACACAGGGTGCTTCAAAAATAGAGAACAAATTGTACATGGTATGAAAAATAACGAAACTAGTTTTAAACTGACCTAGACATGCAAAGGTGTTTCCAGTAAATCGGAATTAGAAAATAATGAGGGTTTTGATAGGCTTTAATCAAGTTAAATTCAACGTAGAAGACAAATGTAACCTGAAAATGTAGTTTCATGCAGCCACCCTCTTACCATGCTTGTAACTCTCTAACTAATGACATTTAGACAAATCGTTCAACACAAAACTTGACGAGGACAATGAGTAGAAAAACTTTCATGTTGTGGGCTTGCTCTAATTCGGTCTCGAATCACATGCAACGTATAAATAATGGGAAAAGTCCTAACAGTGAGCGACTTGGGGAAAACGCTTATAATTCAAAATCTACTCATTGAAATTCAATGAAACCAGTGGGAAATGAAAGTTAACTTGATGCTCTACACATTGGTATAGGATATGTTAAGGTTTGGCCTGCAAAAACCTACCTTCTGTGTTGAAGAAGTCTCGTTCTTCAGTAATCCCGTGTTCAGACCATTGTTTGTGGAACGCCTAATACTCCATGTATACTGCATGGGATTTGGGCATTCAACTTGGGTTAGGAAGTAGACTCGACCCTCTTTCCAGGGGTATAAGCCTTGCACGATGGGATTTAGGTTTGGCCTACCTTAGCTCGACTCCAAGAAGATGGTCTGTGCAGATCGCAGCAGACACGACGGGGAGGAAGATGAGCTTCTTGAGGTCGATCCACAGCTCCCTAGCCACCAGAACTCCTCCACATGCGACCCCAGCACATTCTAAAACTCATCCCTAGGGTTTGGTGAAGAGCATTTAAGCAACCATGATGTTTAGGAGTCCTATTGTAACTAGGAAAGAAGGGTTGCAGGATTGGTTTGTGTATTTCCATAATTTGGAGATCTCTTCCTCCATTAGAGAGTCTTGGCCATCAAGCAACCTCCATGGGTGGGTAGGCACGAAATTGGGTTGCCAAGAGTGCATGTTGCATTCCAATTAAATCCTAATTACCACTTTCCAATTTTAGTTTATTTATGGTATGAATTTCCATGCATTTTCTTGCTTCATTTGATTTTTGGGCCATATGTGATCCATTGGCCCAATTATAATTGGGTCATTACTATATAATGTGTGGAAGTCTCTCCAACATTTTTATTTAATTTTTGATTGCGTCGTATTTCCGTGATAACGGTTTTCCGACTTGTTTCCTAATTTGGATAACTGGTCACCATGTGATGTTCACTTGGTTAATCGGATTTTTTTGTCACACGAATTTCATCGTGGAACCCTTAAGAATAATGTGTGGGGTTGATTTCCCATTTTTACGGATTTTTCCGATGTGTTTTAGCACATACGATAATGATACGTATGTTTTAAATACTTTGATATTATGGAAATTATTTATTTCCATTTATTTGATTTTTTTTATATAATTAAAATTTCCGGGGTGCTACAATCTCCAATAGAACACATTGCATATTACATCAATGTGATGGGCGACCTGGCAGCCGATGAATTGTACTTGTTGAAGTTCTTCGTTTCCTCCCTAACAGGCCTGGCGTTTGAATGGTACTTCAGTCTGCCAGCAGAGTCCATATCTGACTGGACCGATATGCAATAGAAATTTAGAGAAATATTTTATATTGCTGAGAGGGAGGTATCAGTTGCTAAACTCTACGCAACCAGACAAAAGAACGATAAGTCAGCACTGGATTACATCCAGCGATGGAGGAACCTTAGCATGAGGTGCAAGAATCCTCCTCATCAAGAAGATGCAGTTTAGATCTGTAAGCAAAATTTGAAAAGAGAACTACTAGAAAGAATGATTGGAATGGAGATCCAATCATTTGACAGATTAAACAATGTGGTGGCAGAAATAAAAGCCTTTTTGGTGAAATACTCCACCAATTCATTTACCAGTCAAAAGAGTAATCCAGTCGCAGAGAAGCCTGCTGGGAAGGAGGTGCTTACAGTGGATCTCAAAACCTTTAAACAGCAAAGAGATGGGAGCAAGGCAGTGGCTGGATCCTCTGACAACAAAGCTGAACCAAAGAGAAAGGTCATCCCCTTCCAAGACAAAATGAGGAAGCCATACTCCTTCCCCAGAGAAAAGACCAAGACATTGTTTGATTGGGGTATCAGGTACAACAAGATCACCCTCCCAACACCTAAGAGACCTGACCAGGCTACAAATAAGGACGATCGCCGGTACTGCCTATACCATCAGATCCTTGGACATCCTTTAGAGGACTGCTATGTTTTCAAAGACATCATGGAGTCTTTGATCAAGAAAGGGGAAATGCAAATGGGGGATTACAAGGTTGATCCGCCCCAGCCGCATGAACCACCTGTCCGACAAGCTGCGATCAATATGATCTCTCTATACCAGCAGTTGCCAGAAGAGATCTCCGAAGCCAGCACGGAGAAAACATATGAGAGTCATATCCTCACCCCAATCAAGGAACAAGAGGAGTGGCAAAAGGTGTCGGGCAAGGCAAAGAAGAGAACAAATGAGAAGCCAACCCCAAAAGTACATATTCGGGGAGTGACACCTCAGCCACCGGTGCCAATTGTCACCCCGGTATGGTATCCAGTAGAACCCAGGGTTGTCATCCAAAGAAACCTTGGCAATAGAAGGCGTCGAATGCCTCTACCATTATACAGAGGGGGCATCCCTTTGCTTGAGTGCTTGCAAGCGCTAATTGATGAACTAGATGAATATGAGCAACTGGACAGGCATCCCGTCCGACTACAAGAGTACGTTCCATGGGAGGAGCTCGAGAAGCTGACACTGGAAGCACCTACTGGACAAGAGACACCCCAGCCCCAAGAAGATTTGTTCTGGGGGAAAGAGACTACAAACCCAAGAAAAAGAAGAGAAGATTCAAGAAAAAGAAGGCTATTGTGCTTCTCTCGTGCAACACTATTTCATCTTTGCTGGGTTTAACTGAGCATTACGATGAGGAAGTAATCTATTCCCCATCCAATGACGTCAACCAAGTCGGAGCTTCAGGGACCAAGTTCGTAACAAGATCCGGGAGGAAATGGGGATTCCCTCCTCCGGCTAATCAAAATATCATCTTCAGGGGGAGCCCTCCTATCAAATCTCAGAGCCCGAAGTTCGAGGGGTGCAGGTTCCACCTCTTCCGGAGCTTTATGCTAATGAAGAGGCTGGGGGCACGATCCCATCTTTTGCTGAATTTCTGGTAGCAGAAGAGCAAACCAAAGCACTCTCTAAACCCCCAATAGTACAAGAGAAAGCCAACAACAAGCAAAACAATGCGGTCATAGAACTCCAAGCTAAAAGCAGCTTAAATGACAAAGAAGAATTGAAGCTGGATGATGTCGGGGCAGAAAATAGGATCATCAAGCTGCTAAAGAAAATCCCTACACGGTTCAGTGTTTGGGAAATCCTATCCCTAAATGAAGAGACCAGAAAGGTGCTAATCACAGCCTTGCAGACTCCGACACAATATTAGACCTGCCTGGCAGAAATGCAGGTGGAGGCTGTCATCGCCAACACGGAGTCTATCACATTCACCCTGGAGAACATGCTTCTCCCCATGACCACTCACAACAGACCCTTATACATGAGGGAGCAGTTAAATGGGCTGCCCCTAAACGGAATTCTGGTAGATCCTGGAGCAGCTGTCAACATTCTACCATACAAGATTTATCAAAAGTATCACTTTGATATGCATCTTGCCTCTGTACACGACGTGAGAATAGCAGGCTTCAACCAGAAGTTCGAGGTTCCTCTGGGGGTCGCGGAGTTTGACCTGATTCTGGGGGACTTCAAGACAAGTATTCAATTTCATGTAATCAATGCAAATACATCCTACAATGCTTTGTTGGGCTGGCCTTGGCTCCATCAAAACAGAGTGGTCCCATCGACATGGCACCAGTGCATTAAATACATCAAAGAGGGGGAGGAGCAGAGAGCTTTTGCCAATGCACACCCATTTGAGGTCTATGAGTGTCATCTCCTGGATGCTAATTTGTATCTGGAGCACTCAGAAAGCCAAGTCCCTCATAAGGGCAAAGAAAAAGAGATCATCATCGTTGATGAGTGGTTTCCACCGCCGCCGCCAGGGATTGTTGCTGTAGAGCCTGCACCAACAAAGAAGGTGGAGGTGCAGTCGTGTGATGCCCTAGTTTGCAAACATGAAGATGAAGAACCAGAACTTATTTTAGTCCCAGAAGGCCTCACAAAGCCGACCACTGAAATAGACTGTCAAACTGTAAGGGCGTTGAAGACCATGGTGATATCTCACCCAGGTGGCCACTTCACGGTCTTCTATGCGGCCGAAGAGCAGTCAATGAGAAGGGATTATGATTACAAAATCCCCGAAGAGATCGAAGATCCCTTGGTACCAATCAAGGGGTTCTCTGACATGTCCAATACAGTCACCAAACTGGTTGAAAGACAACAAATCCATCTCTGCCAACGTCTCAGTCAAAGGGAGATGTTCCGAAAATTATGGTACCCTCCGAACATGGACAGGGAATTGTTGAAGATTACACAGCACCTAGGACTCGGCTTGTCACTGGGAGGAAGCTATACCGTTGGCATGATCATCATGGCTGACCAAATAGAGAAGAGCCCACCAGGGGTGGTTTATGATGACTACCCTGAAGAAAGAGACACAGCTAAAGCAGCTACAACCATAAGTGACGAACCTCCCCAGGGGGCAACGATGTCTCCCACATGTACCCCCATGGAGCTCCCTGCCACCTAGGCACTCCCGACTACTGGAGAAAACAGAAATGATGAGACTGCCCAACTGATCTTTAAAGGCTCAGAAGAGGCAAGAGAACAAGAAGTGACAACAAACATCTCACATAACCCAAGCCAAGAGGCCCAACAAACAGAAAAGACTGAAGAAAATATCCCAGCTGGAGACCAGCAAAGAGAATATATGGAGGTGCTGGAGGCGGAGGCTGATGAAGAAGGTTTGGTGGACCTTCAACCAGCACCAGAATAGTTTGAAGACATGGCTAAGCCACGGTCAATGAGTTGTTAGAAGTGAAACTCGGCATAAAGGATGATTATAGACCAACCTTCTAAAGTGCCCTCATCCCAGAAGAAGAGAAGCAACGGTATATCCAGCTATTACAAGAATTCTGGGATTGTTTTGCCTGGAAATACAAGGAAATGCTGGGACTCAGCCCTGACATGGCACAACACATCTTGACAATTGACCCGAAAATAGAACCGGTCAAGCAATCTCCCAGAAGAATAAGACCGGAATTGATAAACAAGGTATGTGCAGAAGTGAACAAATTGATAGATGTGGACTTTGTTAAAGAAAACCAATATACTACTTGGTTAGCAAACATCATCCCCGTCAAAAAGAAGAATAGATAGATCAGGATCTGTGTGGATTTTTGAGATCTGAACAAGGCTTCCCCAAAAGATGATTTTCCGGTGCCGATCACCGAAGTGATGATCGATGCGACCACCAGACATGAGGCCTTGTCATTCATCGATGGATCATCCGGCTACAACTAGATCTGGATAGCGGAACAAGATAGGGAGCACACTGCCTTCAGGTCACCCAAAGGGATCTTTCACTACAAGAGAATGCCCTTTGGTCTCAGAAATGCTGGGGCCACTTACCAAAGAGCAATGATGAAAATCTTTGATGAGTTGCTCTACAAGAAGGTGGAGTGCTACATTGACGATCTAGTAGTCAAAACAAGAAAAAGAGAAGACCACCTCGCTGATCTCAGGACCGTATTTGAAAGGCTGAGGCAGTATGAGCTAAAAATGAACCTGATGAAATGTGCATTCGGGGTATCCAGCGAAAAGTTCTTGGGCTTCATTGTCCAGTATAGGGGGATAGAAATTGACCCTGTCAAGATCAAAGCCATCCAAGAGATGCCGCCATCAAAGAATTTGACTGAGCTCAGATCACTACAAGGGCGACTGGCCTACATTCAAAGGTTCGTCTCAAATCTTTCTGGGCGATGTCAGCCTTTCCATAAGCTAATGGGGAAAGACGTCCCTTTCCAATAGAACCAAGAGTGCCAGAATTCCCTGGACCACCTGAAGACATACTTGAACACTCCACCAGTGCTGGGTGCTCCAGTAAAACGCTGCCCTCTCATCTTATACATAGCAACCACGGAGCACTCCTTGTGAGCTATGTTAGCACAAGAAAATGAGGAAGGAAAAGAGCAAGCTCTCTACTACCTCAGTCGAAGGTTAGTAGGTGCAAAAGTGAGGTACTCTCCAATTGAAAGAGTTTGTCTGGCCTTGGTTTTCGCAGCTAAGAAAATGAGACACTATATGCTATCACATGAGGTTAGACTGATCTCCAGGGCCGACCCCATCAAATACATCCTCTCCCAACTGGCGTTGAGGGGAAGAATTGGCAAATGGGTTTCATACTGATGGAATTCGACATCAAGTACATCCCTCAAAAGGCAATCAAGGGGCAGGCAGTAGCAGATTTCTTTGCAGCTCACCCTGTGCGAGAAAATTCCTCGCTCATCACAGAGCTACCAGAAGATGAGACCCTCAATGTGAACCAGTTGTAAACAGCTACCTGGCAGCTATACTTTGACGGGGCATCAAGAATAGAAGCGACTGCATATGGTAGCGCAAGAGTCCGAGCAGGGGCATGCATTGTCCTGAAATCACCTGAAGGAGAAGTCACACACACCTCCTGCTCAATTAACAAGCCATGCACAAACAATGAGGCTGAATATGAGGCCCTAATCATTGGCTTGCAAGTGGCCCTTTTCATGAGCATTAGGGTACTGCAAGTGTTTGGTGACTCAATGCTAATTGTCAAACAAGTGCAAGGAGAGTTTGATGTCAAAAAGCCAGAGTTACTGCCATATGACCGAAAGGTCAAAAGACTACTATCAAAATTCCATCGAATAGAAATAGAGCACATCAGCAGGAGCAAAAATGCACAAGCAGATGCCCTAGCAAAATTGGTTAGCTCCTTGGCAGTGCCACCAAATGAGAAGCTGGAAGTCATCGTCATGAATCGACGACAAGTTCCCAGCATGATAGAAGATGAGTCTGAAAATGAAGAGAACGGCCAAGAGGAAGTGTCCGTGGCTGAAGAGATCAGGCAAGAAGACTGGAGAGAGCCCCTGCTACAATGGTTCGAGCACTAGCAACTGCCAAAACAAAGAGAAGAAAAGATCAAACTAGTTAGAACAAAGGACTCATACGAGCTAAGAGGCGAGTTCTGTTCAGAATCATGGCCGACGCCAATAAAAAGATTTTCCTGAGGTGCCTATCACCCGAAGAGGCCTGAAGGGTCATGAAAGAGGTGCACGCAGGAATTGCTAGTGCCCACCAGGCGGGCCGAAATGAAAATAGAAATCAAAAGACTTGGCTATTATTGGCCGACCATGTTCGAAGACTGTGGCAATTTCGCCAAAACATGTCAAAAATGCCAAGAACATGCGGTCATACCAAGAAGACCTCCTATACATTTGCATCCGACCATCTCAAGTTGGCCGTTTGCACAATGTGGCACAGACGTTGTGGGCCCTCTGCCACCTTCCTCGTCAGGGTGCAAATACATCTTGGCGATCACGAACTATTTTTCAAGATGGGCCGAAGCCGTGGCGTTAAGAGAAGTAACAGGGGAGATGGTGGCGTGCTTCATCCAGCGAAACATCATCTTCAGATTCGGCAGTCCAGACCAGATCATATCAGACAATGGAACACACTTCAAAAATCAGAAGGTGTCCAAAATGGCTGCCAAATACAAAATAGACTGGAGGACGTCCACTCCCTACAATCCGCAAGCCAATGGCCTAGCAGAAGCTTTTAACAAGATGTTGTGCACCCTGTTGGCCAAGACGGTCAGTGCCAACAAAAGAGATTGGGAGGACCGGATGTATGAAGCCTTATGGGCTTACCGGACCATCTACAAGACACCAACAGGCTATTCACCCTTCTCCCTGGTATACGGTTCAGAAACCGTGGTCCTGGTAGAACTTGAAGTGCCATCTCTCAAGGTAGCTATCCAGCATGGATTAGCTCCCGAGAACCAGACCAACATTGAAAGAAGACTCGAAGAGCTCTCTGACTTGGAGGGAAAGAGATTGTGAGCCCAACAGAACATTCAGGTCTATCAGGCCCGCATAGCACGTGCCTTCGACAAGCTCGTCAAGGGTCATGAATTCAAGAAAGGATACCTTGTCATGATCAATAAAAGAGAAGTCATGGCCGGTAACCCAAAAGGGAAGCTGAACATGAATTGGACAGGGCCATACGTGGTACAAAGAGTCTACGAAGGTGATGCCTACATCCTGGTCAACCATCAGGGTGAAGTACAATTTCCACCCCTCAATGGCAAACACTTGAAGCTGTACCATGCGTTTCACCCACACTTTGGCGGCCAGCGTCATGGGCAGCAAGAGAATGAACAAGAACCAGACCCGAGCGACTTGTTCGACGAATGAAGAGCTCAACTACTAAAAGAAACCATTGCAGTTGCAACAACAGGGAGTTTCTACACTCATTCTCCCCCGTTAAAAAAATGAAATAAATAAAATGCCAAAACATTAAACCTTAAACCTCGAAACGTTGGTCACCGATGACGAAAACCAAAAGAAAAAAACGCAAAAAATGGCATGCAAAGCAAGGCAAAAAAAAAAAAAGAAAGAAGAGGCAGCCATACCGCTAGCCGGACCATGGCTCTGAGGCGACGAACGCCCAAAAAAATCTATGAGATTCCCATGATTTTTGCTAATTTCGAGAGGAGGACAATGAAAGGAGTTCCCCCTTTTTAGTAGGCATATCACTTCCTTGAGGAACATGTGGAGATCGTTCGAGTTTTCCGTACCTCTCCCCACATGAAAAAGATCTCTTAAAAAAGATAAGAACTTCGTGTTTTCTTCAAACACAAAATAAAGAGACTCAAAAGAGAATTTTGTACCCTGACATGCAGGATGTGTTGTTATCTAATTGATCTAACCCTTACCATCTTTTGTGGGCAGGGACCTATCAAGTTGGTGTCAAGGAGTTCGGGTGACCGACATCATCATCAACATGCCGAAGTCACGATGGAAGCTGACGATGGCAACAAACCTAAGAGATCAATGTCATTCAAATAGCAAAGTCCCGCCGATAGCCATGCCAGCGCAACATGAAGCCAAACCAGCTGTATGGTCGTGGGACAAAGAGGCGTCAACAAGCTCAAGCAGCCGACGTTGAGCAGGACATCGGCAGATTATGCCAATGTCCTCACACCCTCTCAAAAAAAGGAAAAAAAGAAAGAAAAAAAGAGGGGCTCAAAATTGAGGTGCCCCGTCGGACTTACTCAGACTACTCCACCGGGTAAGGGTAAAAAGGACTTAAAACCTGGTTATGGTGAAAACCCGCAAAGGGCACCGTAAGCAAAACAGGGTACCCCGCTACACGAAAACCCGAAAGGGCGTGTAGGCAAAAGCAAGAGGGGGTCGGATTGGGTGAAAACCCGAAAGTGCGCCCAGTTCGATAATGAGAAAGCAAAAAGCAAAAGAATGAAGATGAAGGCAGATATCAAATTCCAACAGACATGAAAATCAAGCAAATGACTCCGTCACCTTGACGGCCGATAGACAACAGAAGCCCATCATCTTGACAGCAAAAGTCCCTGTCATACCGATGGTTAATAGTCAACAGAAGCCCGTTATCTTGACAGCAAAAGTCCCTGTCATTCTGACGGTCAACAGTCAACAGAAGTCCATTATCATGACAGCAAAAGTCTCTGTCATCTCGACGGTTAACAGACAACAAAAGTCCATTATCTTGACAGCAAAAGTCCCTATCATCCCGACAGTCAACAGACAACAGAAGCCTATTATATTGACAGCAAAAGTCCCTGTCATACCGATGGTTAACAGTCAACAGAAGCCCGTTATCTTGACAGCAAAAGTCCCTGTCATTCCGACGGTCAACAGACAACATAAGCCCATTATCTTGACAGCAAAAGTCCCTGTCATCCCGACAGTTAACAGACAACAGAAGTCCGTTATCTTGATAGCAAAAGTCCTGTCATCCCGACGGTCAACAGACAATAGAAGCCTGTTATCTTAACAGCAAAAGTCCCTGTCATACCGACGGTTAAAAGTCAACAGAAGCCTGTTATCTTGACATTAAAAGTCCCTGTCATTTCGATGGTCAAAAGACAACAGAAGCCCGTTATCTTGACAGTAAAAGTCCCTGTCATTCCGATGGTCAACAGACAATAGAAATCCGTTATCTTGACAGCAAAAGTCCCTGTCATTCCGACGGTCAACAGACAACAGAAGTCTTTTATCTTGATAGCAAAAGTCCTTGTCATACCGACGGTCAACAGACAACAGAAGCCCGTTATCTTGACAGCAAAAGTCTCTATCATTCCGACGGTCAACAGACAACAGAAGCCCGTTATCTTGACAGTAAAAGTCCCTTTCATTCCGACGGTCAACAGACAACAGAAGTCCGTTATCTTGACAGTAAAAGTCCCTGTCATCCAGACGGTCAACAGACAACAGAAGTCCGTTATCTTGACAGCAAAAGTCCCTGTCATCCCAACGGTCAACAGACAATAGAAGCCCCGTCGCCTTGACAACAAAAGTTCCTGTCATACTGATGGTCAACAGACAACAGAAGCCCCATCACCTTGACAGAAAAAGTCCCTGTCATACTGACGGTCAACTGACGACAAAGCTCTATCACCTTGACAGTAAAAGTCCCTGTCATACTGACGGTCAACAGACAATAGAAGACCCTATCAACAGACAGCTACAAAAAGGTGAAACCCTAAGAAAAAAAAAGAAAGAGGCTAAAAAAAGATATGTCTCGTCGGACTTATTTGGACTGCCCCACCGAGTAAGGGTAAAAAGGACCAAAGCCCGACCATGGTGAAAACCCGCAAAGGGCGCCATGGGTAAAATCGGGAACCCCGCTACATGAAAACCTGAAAAGGCGTGTAGGCAAAAGCAAGAAGGGGTCGGGTTGAGTGAAAACCCGAAAGGGCACTCAATCCGATAATGAGAACTATATAGTATATCTATACTAGCATAAATAATGTGCGTACACAAATGCACAATGAGGACATCAATAAACAGAAGGGAATGCATTCATTAATAGAAGAAGTACTACATGGCATCGAGGCATGGCGTCGAAGTACAAAGACAAAAGGGAAAATACAAAAGAGGCACAGGCAAGCCTACTGCAGATCCCTAAAGAGATCCTCTAGAGGCAGAATGCCCAAATAGGGAGAGGAGGCCATCTCCTTCAAGCGGCTCTTCTCGGATTGGATCTCTCTGATCTTCTCCTCCACCGAAGTAGCCCTGCCTTCATCCAATAGAAGAGCCTCTTCTTCTTGCCCTTGAGAAAGTTCTAGTTGAGTCAGCTCGTCTTCCGCTGCGCCTAATTCAACTTTCAGTTTGGCAATCTTCACTTGCAAGTTCTATGAATCCATGTCATGCTTTGCAAGGGCAGATCGACGACGCTCTCTGCCGACCTGAAGAGGCTCCAGCACCACCTCATACTCAGCATGTTGCAGCTCCAGAGCAGCCAGATGACTAGGCAATTCACCAAGGAACTGCCGCCACTTTACATACTTGAGTAAAAGGGTCACTCTCTTCACCCAGTCAGCCAATGGGCACCCCATGAGGACCAGCACCTCTGTCATTTTATCAGCAACGGGATTGACGAACTCATAACCCAGACAAGGGTCTCAGATAACCATTGAGCGCAATACTGTCAGCTGTTGTCTGACTGTAGAATTGGAAAAGGATATTCCTCTAGACGACGCAGAGGGCGGCACTTGAAAGTCCACCTGATCATCGATAGCCGCCCATAAACTCGTATCCACTTCATGAGAATAGGAAGGCAGATCAGCCTCAATACTAGCGCTATTTCTGACAATGCAATGTCAGTCTCCGCTACGGTAACATCAGCTGCCGCTGGTGAAGAGGCGGCTGCAACCGCGCCAATAGAAACAAAGGAGGCTTGAGAAGCTGGTGCTTCAAGAGAAAGATCAAGAGTGTCATCCAATGGAGACTTAGGCTTAACAACTATGTCTTGGGCCACCACTGGGCGTGGGGCATGTAGACACCCATTTTTGGCCCATAAGTTGAGCCAAATTCCTTGTCATATCATTGACGCCCCACGTTGGCTCATCATCGCCTAGCTAGTTTTCTATGATCATGGTATCTTTCTCATTAGTTCATCGCCCTGGTGGGTTCCTTGTCATATCAATCAATCTTCATCATCATTTCGTAGCTCTTTGAGTTGGGAGTTCAATGCCTCAAACTGCACATCAATCCGATACCCATGCGAGGATATCAGACACTTTGAATGAGCCTTATGCTGAAGAATCATGAAGGCGACAGTGTCCCTGTCGCGTTCTACTTTAGAAGGCGACGCCCTTCACGTCGCGTTATTCGTTACATTAATTTGCCTTCAAGTTTGAATCAATCATCTTCAGAAGGCAACATCTCAATACGTCGCGTTCTCATTTGGCATTTTAATTCCTTGAAAAATCACCAGAAAACGCTTAAAAACTTTCCTTCTATGGAAGGCGATGTATCGAGAAGTCGCGACCTGATAGCGACAAGGAGCCCGTCGCGTTATGATTTCCATGCAACGTGGTCTTTCCTAGTCAGACTTAGACCCTTGCTATTCATGAATAATCCGTCTTTTAGTAGGTCTAGAGGCATCCAAAACCTTCCAAACTCAGAGGAAACCTTCCTCAGGGTGTCCTTTCCACGCTCTGACTCTCCTTGCACAAGTCCACTTACCTAAAGTCGGACTATGCCCCATTATTCACCTCCCAGCCCATTCAGGAATAATCACATATAAAACTCTTGATAGGGCACGGTCTAAAGCAAGGCCGACGTCTGCTTCTTCCTCTCCCAGAGAGCTACGAGTTTCCAGAAGACCTCTCAGCCTCCAGACGACCAGGAAGTGCCCCCAGGGCGTTTTCTCCTCATCTACGCTTTCTCTCTCTAATTCTTCTAGATTTTTCTCTTCATACATGAATGTTTAGATCTGTTATCTTCGTAGATTTACATTAGAACACTCCACGCACACCACTTTTAATCACCCAAAGGGGTTAAAACACCACCCTACGTGAGTTCCTCCCAATTATTTCATGTTTACTTGTTGTTTTGGGATAGATTCTACACCAAACGAGTTTCTAATGGGTGTTCTGTTCTTTTGATGTTCTTGGTAGGGTTGTAGAAGACAGTAGAAGCACGAGGCTCTTGCCCCTTGGCCAGCTGAGGAGCAGGAAGAAAGAAACCCACAGTCTTCATCTTCAGTTGCAGAAGGTGACGAGGCTCTCGTCGCGATCTAAGGAAGGCGACGGTCAGCACGTCGCGTTCAGAGAACCAGAAGGCGGCAGTTCCATCATCGCGTTCACAGGACCAGGTACTCTTCTACAACTTTCTTCCTTTTCCAAGGTAGTTAGCAGTCCCTTCATCTGTTCATCTTTTTGCAACTACTTTGGTGGTGATCACGGTCTCTTTTCCTTATTTTTAAACATCATATTTAGGGAGCAAATCCCGTGATTACACCTTTTGGCGATCACGGTGGGACTTCTAGTGCCTATCGTGCTTGTTACTGTCTTTCCCTGCTTATTTCAGTCCTTCATGTGTGTGGTTATTCTTTAGTTTTCGTGTTTTTCCATTTATTTTACTGCTGTTTTGAGTTCTTTTGTACTGGCTGAGAAGACGACGTTGAAGTCGTCGCGATCTGGAAGGCGACAGGGAGGTCGTCGCAATCAGGTCAGTGCTCCTGATTCCATCTATTTCTGTGTTTTGGATTTATTTCAAGTACTCCATCCATGATCTGAGTTCTTTTGTGCCTAATCCGTGTTTTCACAAGTCTGTCAGTCCTCCATGCTATGGGGTTGTTTGATTTTTCATGCATAATTAGGTCCTATCTGATCTCTGTCCACTGCGGAGAAGAACGTGACGAGCTTCTTGTCGCGATTCAGGTTGCGACAGGTTGGTTGTATCCTTCTGATTCTGAGAGCAGGTCGGCCTAATTTCTATTTTATTAGTCTTAGGCTAGATTTTGCATGCACTCCGGTGCACATAGGGCGCATACATACTTCCATATTTTAGTTTAGGATTGTCCTCCTCGGCGACATCCGCTCTCTCGGCCACATATTCCTTGTGCCTGACTAGAGCACTCGCTTGAGGGCCTCCATAAGTCCCCGCTGACCGTGGATTCCCACACGGCCGCTGGGCTGGTTGTACCTGTTGCCACCTAGATTTAGGATTCATGCATTGGTAAGTCTGTGAGAATCCTAGTCAAACCCGAAGTTGGAAGCCTTCTCCCTTTAGGAAACCCTCTTTCGAGGAAACTTGCTAAAAGATCAATCCATTAAAAGGCAAACTTGAACCAAATAAAAGAAACCATCATCATTGCCAACTGTTTGCTTTGGGTGAGACATTTTCTCTTTCTTTTGTTTGCATAGGATTGTTTGTTTAGGAAATTAGGTGTATGCTTAGGTTAGGTTATATCTTAAAGTCTGGATAGGCTTTCCTTGTTTTGGTGCATCTACAATTCCCACTTTCCAAATATGGATTCTTACTTGAACCCAATCTATGGTAATGAGAATCAGGACGCTGCTTTCTACACCTCTCATGACTATGAGGAATCTCTTCCTCATGACCTCCTTGAGGAGTCGACCCGACCTTGGGTCGCTACAGTTCATGCCATTGAGAGCCATCATCCCGACGACGGAGGCCCGTCACTAAATGCTCGTTCCCCTCACACAGATGATCAAGCTGCTCAACTCATGCGCCTAGTTCCTCAGCTTGATCAGTCTCAAATCCAAAAACTCATGACGGCCCTCAAAGGAAAGGCCGCCTCATCGCCCTCACACAGATCGGGCACCTCTCGCCCCATCGCATCTACCTCCGGCCCCCGTATTGTCACGGGACCAGCCGACAACACCCCCATCTGGCCACGGGCCATTTGATTCATTCCTTTTGAGTCTGAGCACTAACATCCACGTGAGTCGAGGCCCTAATCTCCCCCTTATCTCCCTTTCCATCCACCACAGCTTGAGCCGCGCGCCAGGCCGGCATCTCGTGCCTCCTCCTTGTACGCTCAACCCTCCGCCGCTCCCGACATGATGTCCGAGTGGGCGTCCATTAAGAAGGAACTCCAAGAGCTGTGAAGGCAAGTCGACCCTAGGCAGCACCATGATGTTCACATGCCTAACTTCAATGGCCTATGGGTCCCATCTCCATCCGAACTTCCTAAGTACCGCAAGTACAATAGCTTTGGAAACCCAAACATTCATATCAAGGATTTCATCTATGAGTCTGCACCCTATCAGCATGACCACCGCTTGATGGCGTATCTGTTCCGTCGGTCACTGGACAGGCCTGCACTAGACTGGTTCTATTCTTTGCTACTCGAGGATGCAGAGGACTTCGCCACAGTGAAAGGGAAGTTCCTTGAACAATTCCAAGATAGGGTCGGGCCAGAATACTCTCTTACAGATCTCATGGCAGAAAAGATGAAGTCGGATGAAGATTTTGCCACACATGCCGACAGATGGAGACAGATGGCCACAAGAGTCCCAAGGTACCTTTCGGAGGGAGAGAAGGTCAAGATCATCATTGCCAATGCAACCCTTGCCTATAAGAATATCCTAGCCATGAATGATATCACCACCATGCATCAACTCTACAGTCGGGCCCAGTTCATCCAAACCCAACTCAAAGACTCCCCCATACATTCCATGTTCGAACCCCAAAATTCTCGCTTCCAAAGAAAACCTCAGGGGCCAATGACCGAGGGTGTCCAAGTTAACGAGCAGGTGAGTGCATTCAACCCTGCCGGCCAGAACAACAACCGTCAACCTTACACTGCCCAGGGTCAAAACCGCACCAATCCCCCACAAGGCCAGCAGCCCCAATATAACCAAGTACCACCTCCCGATGGCTCCCAACAAAGGTGTCCCCTAGGTCCATGGAGAACTCAATACCCGCCACTTCTGAAACACTCTACGACATCTTCTTGGCCTTGATCTCTACAGATGCCATCAAACTCCCTCCGGAAAGGCCATTGAACTCGAGTGTGGACCAAACAAGGTATTGCATGTTCCATCGGCAGCCAAGCCACACTATTGAGCAGTGCTTCACATTCAAAGACCTGGTGTATGATCTCCATGAGCAAAACATGCTGGACTGGATAGCTCTCCGAAGAGTAATTGGAGATATCAATGAAAGGCAGAGGCAACAATAGCAGCAAAGGCAGCAGTGCCAACCACCTCCTCAACAACAGCAGCAACAACAGCCGTTGTAGGACCTAGGGATTGTCCATAACCCACTCCCAAACCACCCGCCAGCTCCCAATCTACCACCACCACCAGCCCAGGTGAATCCTATCGTCCACCACCCCCCTCCTCAAGCGAACTGGACGTATGATGATGAATCCGATGTTCAACAGATGATGGCCATTAACCACCAGTATCCTCAACAACCCCAAATAATACAACCAGCCAACATGGCTCCCCAATCAGTCCCTCCTTTAGTTTCCCAGGCCAATGCTATGATACTGCCCATCGGCTCAACACCTGTGCCAGTCGCTATGCCCTCTATTATCCTACCACCTACCACATCCCTCGCTCCACCTATCTCCACGCTACCACCACCCGTCATAACCACTCCCACACCCATCATCTTACCACCACCTGGGCTGGACCAACCTTTCGCTGCCACCTTATCCTCCGCTAGACAACCCGTCAACCAACCAACTACCCTACGGAGCGGACGAGTCTTTCGTCGCCCGTATCCACCCATCTCCACCAGCCAAAGCAATCCCCAACAGGTCCTGCAACCACCTCAGCAATAGCCTCAACAACAACCGCAGGATGAGGGGGTGATTTAGCCACTGCCCGGTACACATTATGATATCCTCAAGCATCTTGATCATGTGCCAGCTAAAATCTCCATACTGAAATTGATAAAGAGATTCAAAGAACATCAAGAAGCATTGAGAAATTTCTTACAAAGGGTAGTGGTGAATGAGGACATGCTTGCTGACAAACTGCCGAGTGCACTAGCTATGGTGACTCATGGGCCGGCTATCACATTTGCCGAGAATGAACTAGCACCCCCAGAAGCCAGAAGACTCCCGCTTTGTGTCACCCTAGTCATCAATCATGTAGCAGTGGGGGCAGCGCTGGTCGACACGGAGGCATCCATAAATGTCTACCCACTAAGCACTCTGAGGGCCTGTGATGTGTCAGAAGGGTTGCTGAGACCAACGCCAACCACCATAGCCACATATGACAACTCCAGAAGATCCTGTCACAGCATGGTGACTGTACAAGCTGAGCTGGGGCTGCTAGCCATCACTGTCGATTTCTATGTACTTGACATCGACCCCATGTTCAAGGCCATCCTGGGGCGTCCGTGGTTTGAAGCACTGGGGGCCGTACCGTCCACTGCACACCAATGTCTTAAGTTTCCTTTCCAAGGATGGGTGATCAAAGTCAAAAGCATAGCCACTACCCACACAGTCGATGCCATCAATGACACTCTACTTCCAGCTGTATGGCCCGCCAACAAGCCTGTTGTCTCGGTGCTGGACATTAACTACCCTTGGGCTTACTCATTCCACTCCAAACAAGGGGCTAGTCCTGCACAAGTCAACGCAGTCAAGAGGAAGGAGCCACTAAACACCAAGGGGTGGCAGATCATGATGAAGCTAGGCTACAAAGAAGGAAAAGGCCTAGGGGCAGAATTGCAGGGCATTACCAAGCCTATCCCAGACATCGTGATGAAAAGCCGATGGGGACTTGGCTACAGGCAGAAGTCCAAGCCATGGTCATCTAGCATGTCCACCCTCAAGGCCGACCGTGAACCACTCACATGGACACTATGGTGTCACTTTACAGAGGCCCAACTCAACTAGGGTACAACACTGTGGTGGTCGAAGCAGAACTGTCACAACATGATGTACATGGTAGGAATTTCTCTAGACATATGGCCCCTATGCTCACATACAAGGCACTGGAAACACTCCATCCAGGGAAGAGAAGGAAGATAGGGGACCCAGAGGCTGAATGGTATCATTGGTTTGACATGGAGGACCTCTCTATAGCCTTCAGTCGTCTATTCTGGGAAGAGAAGAGAACATGGCCGCCAGCCGTAGTTGAATTGCCTGATCCACCCACATCCATCACATCCAAAAGGGAGCTAATGAGTGAAACCACAGACGTGGGAGAGCCAGACATTCCCTATGAAGAAGGGAGGACGGTGGACGAGCTGTGGAGGGGTACGTGCCTGGCCATCCATCCATCACTCTTGTGCTCCCTCCTTCCAACCCTTGTCCCTTCATCCCCTCCCTTACTCATCCAATTGTCTCCTCAACTCCTGACAGTTGCGCACAACATCCTCACTCCTGACATCCCACCTTCAGTCCTCTCTGCTTTGCAATCTGATCCAAGCGACCACGAGATCACTCTCTCGTGCTGCATGCTCTCCACTGATCTCCAAAAAAAAAACTCCAATCTTCAAATGCATATTAAGGTCGAGGAGCCGACATACCTCCTTCACCCTCTTGATCAGGGGCACACCTCAACTGGGGCATCCCCTCCTGCTCCTTCATTAGGAGCCATTCTCTTTGAGGACCCCATGTCCTCCCCTAGTCCTGTAGAGTCATCTAGTCATAAAGAGTCGTCTAGGTTATAAGAGTCTAGTCTTAGCTTAGGTGAGTCTAGGGTAGAGAGTCAGGTCAACCCAGCACCTTCCAAGTCCAAACGTCGCCCTAGGAAGCAACGGGGCAAGGCTATTCCCCAGAGATACCTTTAAGAGCTAGCTCGGCGATGTCAAGCATTGTTGCTAATAGAGGAGTTCACAAAGGACGCGTTGGTGTTAGAAGAAGAGATTGAGCAGGATGGGGTGTTCGTAGACGACGGGTTTGGCGTCTATGAGATCATGAATGATGAGGACCCAATCGATGAAGAGGATGGCGAAGTACATGACACTACCGAGATGTACGCTAGTGGGGTAAGGAGATTTGATGAACCTACAACTGCAGTGGATGAACCTACTAAGGAAGTCAATCAACGGCCCTTCATGTTGCGTTCTTCCTTACATTGATTTGCCTTCAAGTCTGAATCGATCATCTTCAGAAGGCGACATCTCGATACGTCGCGTTCTCATTTGGCATTTTAATTCCCTAAAAAATCGCTAGAAAATGCTTAAAAACTTTCCTTCTATGGAAGGCGACGTATCGAGAAGTCGCGACCTGATAGCGACAAGGAGCCCGTCGCGTTATGGTTTCCATGCAACGTGGTCTTTCCTAGTCAGACTTGGACCCTTGCTATTCATGAATAATCCATCTTTTAGTAGGTCTAGAGGCGCCCAAATCTTTCCAAACTCGGAGGAAACCTTCCTCAGGGTGTCCTTTCCACGCTCTGACTCCCCTTGCACGAGCCCACTTACCCAAAGTCGGACTATGACCCATTATTCTCCTCCCAGCCCGTTCAGGAATAATCACATATAAAACTCTTCATAGGGCACGATTTAAAGCAAGGCCAGTGTCTACTTCTTCCTCTCTCAGAGAGCTACGAGTTCCCAGAAGACCTCTTAGCCTCCAGATGACCAGGAAGTGCCCCCCAAGGTGTTTTCTCCTCATCTACGCTTTCTCTCTCTAATTCTTCTAGATTTTCCTCTTCATACATGCATGTTTAGATCTGTTTTCTTCGTAGATTTACATTAGAACACTCCACACACACCACTTTTAATCACCCAAAGGGGTTAAAACACCACCCCACGTGAGTTCCTCCCAATTATTTCATGTTTACTTGTTGTTTTGGGATAGATTCTACACCAAACAAGTTTCTAATGGGTGTTCTGTTCTTTTGATGTTCTTGGCAAGGTTGTAGAAGACAGTAGAAGCATGAGGCTCTTGCCCCTTGGCCAGCTGAGGAGCAGGAAGAAAGAAACCCACAGTCTTCATCTTCAGTTGCAGAAGGCGACGAGGCTCTCGTCGCGATCTAAGCAAGGCGACGGTCAGCACGTCGCGTTCAGAGAACCAGAAGGCGGCACTTCCATCGTCGCATTTACAGCACCAGGTACTCTTATGAAACTTTCTTATTTTTCCAAGGTAGTTAGCAGTCCCTTCATCTGTTCATCTTTTTGCAACTACTTTGGTGGCGATCATGGTCTCTTTTCCTTATTTTTAATCATCATATTTGGGGAGCAAATCCCGTGATTACAGAGCATACAACACTATGGCTAGGGCAAGCTCGGAATCAGCGTCAGCCGTTGGCAAGAGGTCCGGGGCAGAGATGTGTCGCTCGGGGCTGGATTCCTACATAAGAGGAAAAGAGACAAAACCATTACAAAACTGACATGAACAAATGTTATGAGATAAACTGACACATACCGGGGCAGTCTCGGAAGCAGCAAATACAGCAGGCTCATAGTGTGCTACTGATGAGACATCTACACTACTAGCAGAGTCCTCTTCAATGCCCTCTAGGGCAGAAATCTTTTCTTTAAATGACCCTTTGGGCAGGTTCTTAACAACTACATCTGAGAAAGAACTGGAGTAAGCACCTTTAGCACTCGAGGAACTTCCCGATGAGATATCCACCGGGGCCGATGGGGTATCGGATATAGGAGCCCGGCTGCCCTGGCGAATCTTCATTAAGGCTAACCTCCCAGCAGCATGGGAACTCATGCGGAAAGGGACAGATGGCCTCTTGGCTCTCCCCGGGGCCTTTACAGCCAGTCTCTTAATCGCGGTGGAAGCGGTTGAAGAGGCAATAGCAACTATTAAAAGAGAAAGAGAAAACATCATGTTAATAGCACATAAAGATGAGAAAAGCTTAAAAGACAGCAAAGAGCCAATTCATTGCCTTGATGAGGGTCCTTTGTTGAAAGTGGAGGCTCACTAGACGGGGTAACAGAAGCCTTTTCCTGCATAGGCTCAAGCACTGTAGCCGCGGCAGATACTTCCTCAGTGGGAGAAGGCAGGGGCACATCTTGAATGTCCGAGGCCGTCGGCGACCTCGAGATCTCATGCTCAGGGGTAGGAGAGGCCCTTGGAAGAGGAATATCGCTTGCCAATGATCAACAGAACAAATGAGCCAAACGGACATCGGCAACAATAGGAGCGAAGAAAAAGATTGATAAGCCAATAGTTACTTGAAAGCGCTCCACTTGCATGCTGTTCAACAAATTCTTCAAATGAAGGGACAACTAGAGCCTCAAGAGAAACAGGCATTTGGCTGGGCATGCCCTTCTACCTTGTTGAAGCCCTCCTGGCTTCAACTACAACCGTTGCTACAACAGACCTCTTGGCTAGTGGTTTCTGGGTGGGAGGCGGTGAACGGACAACCCTCTCCTCAAAGGCAGCAGACAATCTGACCTTCAACAAAAGCTCATGATACCTCTTCTTGCGATCTCTGGCAGAGTGATCTGAAGGGACAAAGATATAAGCTAAGAGACGACGAGATAAAAGACAATAAGATCAAGAAATGGGGGGAGCTTACCAGCTGAGCCTTTTTAGAAATGAGACAGAGGCCAATACATGAAGGCACTCTGCTTGTCATGGGAAGCCGCTTCCTTGACCAACCAACAGACGTCATTGATCTTTCGGCAATCCTCCACAAGGGTGGCTAAGTCTCCGTGGCCGATGGATGATAGGAAATAGTACAGCCCGAGATGGTCATACCCCAACCGTCCGCGTAGTGAAAAGCAGCATGCAGGCCACGGTCCAAAATCACTTCATAATCTGACTCAACGGTCAGATTGTGCACTTTAAGGAAGACGAAGAGGCCGAAAAGGAGAAACCCGACCGACTCACGCAGGGGCGGGAAAAAGAAGAAGCCTGGCCGACTCGCGCTGGGTTGCACCCTACCGAATCAAGGTGCAGCCGACTCACGCGGTCGCCGACTCACGCGGCTGCCGACTCAAGGCAGTCACCAACTCACAGAAGTCCGCCAACTCACACCAGGCAGTTCCCTGCTGACCCATGGCGATGCCAACTCACGGAGCTTGCCGACTCAAGGGGCCTACCGACTAGTGCTAAGCCATGAGGCTGCCGAATCACCGGATCTGCTGAGCCATGAAGCTTTTGAATCACCGGATCTGACAACTCATGAGGCCTGCCGAATCGCCAGGCCGTTGAATAGAAGGGTTGCCGACTCAAGGAGTCTGCCCACTCAAAAGGCCACTAAATAGAGAGTCTTCCGACTCACAAGAACTGGTAATTGATCCACTCGTCAGACAAGAGCCTGTCTATCACGCGAGCAAGCCCAGAGGCTGTCGACTCGCATCGACGTCAACCATCTCAAGCTAAGCACAACAAAATGAACACAATAGACAGAGCCAAGAGGCTATCAATACACTAACAAGTCACGAGGTTGTCAACACAACAACAAGTCAACGACCGTCTCAAATTGCAAATGAGACCAAATTGATGTCATACGGGTTCACCCACGGGCGTCGCACCGCTTATCCCTTGCTTGCACCACCCCTGGGTGGGCGGCATTTGTGGATATTACAAAAAATGAAGCATAAGGCTCATGAGCAGGCCATGGGCAGGCCATGCAGTTGAGGCCCATGAAATGCCCAAATGCGCAACAAAATAGACCCATGTACATACTTAAAATGGGCCAAAAAATGGAACCAAAAGAAGCCCCTGTGCTGGCCAAGGACAGACCCCATATGCACAAGAATTGCAGCCCATGTGAAGGCCTCATACAGGCCCAAATGGAGCCCATGCGCAGCAGCCTTGAGGCCCAAAAAATTCACTAATATGTAGGCCCACAGCTTGCTGCCCCTCTAAAGAAAATAGAAGAAAAGGAGGAGGGCAAAATGGGAAAGGGGATTTTCCCATCCCCTTAAAAAGTGCCTTTCTTGTGCAAGAAGCAATGGGGAGAGGCCAAAAAGGTGAGCCATCCAAAAGGGGTTTCCTAGTTCATTTCTAAGGAAGAAGAGAGCAGAAGAGAGAAGAAGAAGAGGAGGAAAAGGAGGAAGAGAGGGTTGCTGCGTGGCTGCTCAAGAAGAAGAGAAGAAGAGAAGAGGAGGGGAAGCTGCCAATGTGAGAGAGAGGGAGCTTTGAAGAGTCTCTTCTTTTCCTCAAAAGGTGTGCCAAGAGAAGAGAAAGAGCCCCCAAGAAGAGAGCCATCGTCCTCCTCTCTTGCAATCTTTTTTTTCTTTTGTTTATTTCCTCCCCTCCCCATCTCTTGTCCCATCATGGTACTTACTTGTGCTTTATGTCTCTTCCCATTCCCCATATGTGATAATGGCATTTAATGCCTCCTCTCTTTTGAATAAAATATGAGAACATGTGCCTCTTTTCATTTAATGCATATGATGTGAATGCTTCTTTATTTTACTTATTTTTGATGCATGTGCACATGGCCCTCCCCTCTATGCATCCCTTTCTTTTATTCAAAGGATTTGGGTCATCCTCCCAGCAAGAAAACCCCTCCCTGTTCTTGCATTTTTCTGCTTCTTCATCTTGAATGCAGGCTGCCGACTCACCTGGATGTGGGTTTTGGGGCGCCCAAGGGTGGATAAACTAATGTCTATTCCTTGCTGGTGCCCCCTAAATGGGACTGACAACCCTCCAATCTATGGTGGGGGTGTTGCCTTCCCCTTGGAAGTAAGGGTTCTCCCATTTCTTATGAGTTTTTATGCTTGAGCATTGCTTGCCGAATCACCGCAATTCCAAGTCTAAGCACAAAAGGGTTGGATGATGTGATATCCATGCCCTGCCTAGGGCTTGAAGGGGATGTAATCCGTCCCAACATCATGTGTATACCGCACTCATCCCATTTTCCGGGGCTAAAACCATGTAAATGACCGGATCTTTGTTGAAGGTTTGCTGCCGACTCACCTGAGCAGTAAGCTTTCGACGTTTTAAGACTGGTCGGTGTGGTAGTTCGCCCGCCTAAAAGTCTAAAATTGATCGGGATACACCTCAGTCCCTCCCGTGAATTTTTCCCACCATTCCGCATGAGTCGGGTGCCATCCCTTTGCAAATGGGTACTGTTGACTCATGCAGGCAAAACTGTTTGCTGCCGACTCATGCATGTAGAACAGTCTGCCGCCGACTCACATAGAAATGAAACTCTATGAGACCCCGGGTTAGGGAATATGATATCTATGCCTGGGTTCCTAGATTCAAACATTGTTGAATCGTCAACCAAACTATTTTTTGTCTCGGTACTCATCGATTCCCTCGTAGACACGCCTCGGGAATCGGTACCGTGTGCCATTTGGGTGACGCCATATGTGGCGAACACCCCCGTTTTGGTACCATCTCCTTTGTGGTGGATGGATATCGCAAACTCCCCCACATCTCATGAGCTCGGGGGAGATGCTGACGAATTTTTCCTATGAGTTTTAAACCGTTAAGTGTTTCTGGCTGGTGAGTCGGCAAGGACTCAGCAGGCTGCCGACTCACTGAATCAGTGAAGATACTTGAACCCGTGAGTCTGCAGGCCTCATATGCGATAAGCCGGAAAGCTTTGGTTGATGAGAATACTTGTTTTTGGTCTCAGTACTCAGCGGTTCCCTTGTAGGTAAGCCTCGGGAATTGGTATCGTGTACTGTTTGGGTGACGTCTTACGTGGCTAACACCTCGTTTTGGTGCCGTCTCCATCATGGTGGATGAGTACCGTGCCCTCCCCTTTTGCTATGAGTAAGGGGAGGTGCTGCCAAATTTTCTCGCGCATTATTATGAGATTAAAAGACTTTATGAGATTAAAAGGTCTTAAAACCCTGCTGGTTAGGTGATTCGGCAGCACTGTGACAGCCTACCGACTCACTGATTCAGCAGGACCCTGCTGACTCAGTCATGTTCAGACTCAAGGGTCTGTCGACTCATTGAATGTAGCAGAGTTTTGTCAACTCAGTCACGTTCTGACTTAGCAGTCTGCCGACTAATGGTTGCAGCGAGGGTCTGCCAACTCACTTGACTCAGCAGTCTGTCAACTCAGCTGAGCTTGTCAACTCAGCAGTCTGCCGACTCACTAGTATAAATATAACTATCATGTTTCAAATGAAACCAAGAGAATTTAATTAGCATTAATTGACAAACATCAAATGAATAAATGAATAAAAGACTCCACAATTGCATATGGAGATGATAATGATAACAATAAGTCAAATGTTTTTTAATAGACATCTTCTTCAGCACGTACTTCGCACCTTTATCGGATGTTTCCGTTTTGGGCCATGAGACTTTCTAATCTGGTGATTAATCAAGGGTTTTCTCTCTCAGAGAGATGTAATTAATGCCGTTGCGTTTAGGCAACGACGGGATCTTGCTCCCGACCCGATCTCCACTTTCGTTTGACGAAGTCAAACGGTGAGCAAATAGACCTAAGAGTCCTTCGACTCTCGGAGGCAGAACACTTGTTGTCACCTCGGTGACTGGCATGCCTGCGCTATGCGATTGTCGATTCATCTCTCGTCACTATTGCTCAAGTAGCACTCGACAGGACTTGGATTCGCAATATGCATCCATCCATGAGAGCATGAGAAACATGATAAAATTTAATTTCAAAATAGATTCTTGATGGATCTGTTATAAAAATCCATTTCCACATATTAAAATTAATTTACTTCGGAAGCATGGTGATGATTAGGTGGCACACTAATCAGTTTTTGATTCTTGACAATGACCATGCCGAGGATCATAAGATTCATTATTCTAGTTAGACTTAATCGATCGGCCTCATAGAATCATAATCATAGTTACATGCTTGTACTTGTTAAAGAATTAATACATCCTAGCTTGAATTCTTGTTTAAATACTAACTTGATTTTCTCTTGGTCATGATTGAGAACTTGTGTATTTGGAGCATATTCTCTTTGACGACATGATTGTCCAAGCTTCCCATCTCTTCAATCTGCTGCTTGAGAAGATGCACCATCTCCATCATGACAATGGAAGATATTTACAGCCTTCATGAACGACGATCTATTTGTTGATCATTCTGAATGTGTTGGCTTTGGGATCTTTTGTACTTAATTTCTAATGTAACTCTTCTTGTAAGGCCCTCGAATTTGTTGCCATTTTATTTATTTTGTGTTGAGTCATGTTATGTACGACCTTGTGTATGCATATGCAAAATAGCTATGTATGTATTAGCTAGTTGTGCTTATGAGTGTATGTGTATAATTATATGGTAAATATGGCTTGAATGCATGGTGTGATAGTGTGTACATTATACTACATACATTACATGTGTATATATATAAGTTAAGCATGGTTTCTGCATGTTTTTGAGTTCTGGCCGAAGGCCAACTTAGCGTCAACATGGATGGACGTCTACGAGAAGCCAGCGTCAACATCCATGGACGCCAACTCCTATGTAAGCGGCCAACGATGTGGACGTCAATATCTCTGACATGCATGCGTTGTAGACCCGAAACTCCGGGGGCAAGCAAGCCCAGCCATTGGGGAGAAGTCCCTAACGGCTATCAGGCATCCCATCACACTCTCCGGGATACCCCAAACCCCTCTCCTATAAACTAAACCCTTTCTGCACCAGAAAAGCCTCTCTTGACTCTTGGAAAAGAGGAGAGAAACCCTAGCTCAAAAATTGGAGGAATACTGAACTTGGAAAGCTTGAATTCGGCGACTGAAGGATTCCTCCGGCGATCCACTGCTACTAGGAGGGAGTCTGGACATTGAGGAAGGCTTCCCCAACACTGGACTGAAGCTTGCATCGACTTAGAACCCGGAGGAAGGAACTTGTGGAGGCTTCTTGGGACTGCCCAAGGAGAGCTTCAACAGTAACTTAGATCCCTTTTGAGGTTTTTAGAAAGGCAAGTAACCCACCCACTTCGTCCATGTATGTGTCTAGGAGGTTTCTATCATTTTTATGGATTTTTATCGCGTCCTGGATCCTCACATTCCTCTGTTATCTGGAGCTCGGTCTGTGTTTTTGCACAGACAGGAACTTGACGTCAAGTCCTCTTGCCGTCAAGATCCCCAATCAGCGGCCAGCGATCTTGCCGTCCATCTCCTGGAACGGCCAGACACTGCCGTTAAGTTCTTAAGTGCAGAACAATAAACTGTTCTGCCTTAAATAATTATTTTCCAGACCTTGACGTATGAGGATATAGTGTAATTTTTACATGATATGTAAAATAGATAATGTGATGTGTGTGAAATTTTCTGTGTTTTTTCTGTGGATGGCATAAATTATTCGATTTATTGAAATACATGTTGGGAAAATGGATTATGCATGTTCACCTACTGTCTACATGATTCCTGAGGAATTAAATGCCCTAAATTTTTTTATACCATGTGTATATGTGCCAGTCCATACCCTGCAAAATTGAGAATTTGTTCATGTTTATGTGATTTACTGTAATTTCTGCAATGGAAATAGAAAGCATGAGTAGGTTGTTCAAAATTTATAGTAAATTGTGTGTTGTGCAATAAATTTGGAGAAAATTCTTGCAACAATGTGTATGTTAGGTTCAGATCTATGAAATGTCAAATCTGAGATTCATGTTATGTTCCATGATAAATTGAATTATAAATGTCATGAGATTGAATGTTTTAATTTCTGTAAATGTAAATATGACTTAGAAAAATGTGAAAATTTGTATGTGTGGTCATAGAGCTGCAAACAGTGTGTAGTTAAATTTTCATGTGATTTGGATAACATAAAAATGCATTACAAGATTTCCATGTAAAAACGAGTGATTAATACATGTTATCATGAATGTGGTTTGATTATGCATTGTTCAGCCTGATTAGTGTAAAGTATTGAATGTTTAAAGTCTGTCAACAGTAGTATCATGTTAGGGAAAAATAGAGCCATGTGTATGAATGAGAAATGTGAGCCATGTGTAAATCATGTGAAAAGTGTGTGTAAAAAAAAAAAAAATCGGATAATGTGTGAAATGTGCCATGTGTGATGATAACTACATAAATTTTTACGTTAAATTTCACACATATAATTGATTTTAGACATCTTTTGTCTATAAATAATGTACATTTTGAGTTTAATTCTCATTTCATCCATTAATAGGTTTTCGAGCATTTTAGTTAGATTTTTGTGTAGAACACATAGTTAGATTTAAAATCAATGTTTGACTAATAAAGTGTTTTCTTTTTGCAAGTATATTGTACATAAATAAATCTTTGGTCTTAGATTTTCTTAAGAATTTCTTGTTTGTAAATAAATCAAATTTTAAATCTTAATTAAATAAACATGTCACATACCACACCCAGTTCCAATAAATAAATAAAAACATTTTAATCCCACCATACTCAATCTTATCATGACACATACCCTCCCTAAAATCCATTTCACACATCTCACCAAATAATGCCACATACCCCTCTCCTCATGGGTCCATTGGGCCAACATCTATTTTCACCCCATGGGTCCATTATGCCCTTCTTGATTTCATTAAAATAGGCCACGCAACGTTTTACTTTACTTACTCTTTCTTCTTAACAGGTCAGCAGCAGAAGCTGCTGGAAGCTCCTGGAAGGCGATTTAGGGGCAGCTCCTGCAGAGGAGGCCTGGCGATGGCGGAGCTCTGGAGGCGGCTGGGTCTTCTGGCTGGGTTTTCTGGTTGGGCATGCGAAGGGGCTGGAAGCGGCTGGTCCTGTGAGATGGCATGGCTAGGTGGCCGGTAGCTGGACCAGGTGCTGTGGCGAATGTGGCATGGAGGCATGGCATGACTGCTTGGGCGGACCAGGTCTGAGGGTGTGCATCTGATGTGTGGAGGCATCCAGGGTGTGTGAGCGGCCAGGCCAAGCGGCTGGGCAATGGTGGATCCGGGACGCTGGGCGAGGCTGTGCCATGGGGTTTGGGCGTTCGGAGATGGTGTGGCTGGCCTGACGAGCTTGTTGCTGGGCCAAGCTGCAGCGGCCTGGGATGAGGCTGGGTAGGCCCGTGTGTGCTGGGCTGTGATGGGAGCTGGGATGAGCCCAGGCGATGCAGGAAGGGCTGCTGTGGATAGTGCTGTGCTGTGCAGGAGGTGTGCTGGCCATCTGGCCCGTGCGTGGCGGAGCCCTGGCGCGATGGTGCGCGCAGTGTTGAGGCGGGTGTGCTCCTGATCTGTGGTGCGGCCATGGGGCTGGTTCTTGTGCTCTGTGCGATCTGGTCTGCTGAAGCGGGACCTGCTGTGCTGGCAGCTGTGGAGTGCTGGCCAGGGCAGGTGGAGGCGTCCAGGAGGTGGAACCAGAGCATGCGATGGCGAATTGAAGCTGAGGTGGCGCTGTGCAAGTGTGCGGTGCAGGGGCTGCTGAGATGGCGAAGCAGGTTCTCCTGGCGCCTATATAAGGACCCCAAGGTCCTCAGCACCGGGGGGCCTTTTGCTGGTTCGGCCATTAAGAATTTCTTAGGATTTTAATTCTCATTTTACCTGTATTTCTTGTTCTTGGGTGCAGAGCAATTGGGGGCTCTGCAGTAGGAATCTCTTAGGATTTTAGTTTTTTTCTCTGTATCTTCTGTTTTGGCAGAACAGTGAGGGAGACAGGTTGGCCGGTTCTCTGCTTGTTCTTCTTCTCAGTTCTTGTTCTTTCTTGTATTTTTTCTGTTGAGCAGAGCTATGAGGGTTTGAAGGTTCGATTGAGAGGGTCTTTTAGCTTCTATCTTCCTCCTGTATTTTTCTTAATTCAAGCAGAGTAGTGGAATGATCTTAGAAGTGAGGGAGATGAGTTGAGATGTTCGGGAGTTCTCTTGTTCAGATTTTAGTTTAATTCTTTGCCATTTTCTCTGTATTTTCTTTGAGCATCAGATGTAGAGTTCTTATTGTTGGGAATTTCAATTTAGCAATTTAGATTCCATTTTCTCATTTCTGTTTGAGCATTTGAGCTAGTGGAGATCGATTCACAGCAATTCTTGTTTTCTTCTATTCTTCTGATTGAGCAATTGCACAAGGGGATCAGATGGCGGGTTCAGATCAAAGAGGTTCTGTATTATTTTGGGATTTTTAGGTTCAGATTTCTGGTTCTTCTCCTTGATGCAAGGATTGTTCTTTGGATCAGTATTTGCATTAGTCGATATTGTGGTTTGCTCTGCTCGTTAGTGGGGATTTGATCTAGGGAGATCAGGAGGTTCTTCCTCTACTGCTGATCTACTTGTTCTTCTTCCTGTCTTCTGCGCTGTGGAGAAGGGTACAAGGTAACCAGGAACACCCCCCTTTACTTGGTATGTTTTGGGTTAGTCCGGTGATGGTATACAGAAAGTTGCCGAAGGTAGCAGAGAGCAATTAACAATTGAGAGATCAGAAATTTGATTCCTCTCCTGTTTTTATTCTTGGAGATTTTTATTTCGTTTAGTGTTCTTCTCTCCCCTGGACAGATTGGATGTTGGATGTGCAGTTTATATCTTTCTCTTTATTGATTTGATCTTCATTCCTCAAGTTGAGGGTACAGTGATTTGAACCTCTCATAGTTCATATTGTTTTCAGTGAAAAGAGTGTTTAATTTGATCTGTCATCAAGAGTTCTTAGTTCAATTTTAACGCATTGATAATTAAAGATCTGTTGGTGCTTAGTTGATTAGTGTCACAATAAATTTCTATTTCTTAATTTTCTGTCTATCTTTACGTTGTGAGGATACGGTCCGGTGTTTGTGGAGAGTTGCGATTATTAAGTGTTCATCCCTCGAGCTGTGAGGGTACATTCTTTAGTTTTCAAGTCTATTTGTTTCCCATTAAAATTGATTTGTCAAGTTGTGAGGAATTTAATTGATGTTGTTTACAGAATTACTTTTAATGCAATGTGATTTTGGTGAGAAAGTGTCTTTAAGAATTGATCCAAGTCAAAGTAGTTTTAATTCAAGTTCTATTCGGCCTCTCCGTGGATATGACCTGTGCTCACCATTGTGCTAGTTCTTCTTTATGATTTTATGTTTGTGAGACAGTTTAGAGGAAGTGCGCATATTGACTTGTGCAAGGAACTTTGGACAACGAAAATGCACAGTCAACAATGTCGCGCGTACCATGTGACACTGCTTCCATAGAGGGCCGTGGAACCATACCATGGAAAAGTCCCCATGGGAAGGTTCAATGTGTTAAGATCCTAAGGGCATTAGGATGAAATCCTGGAAGTGGACAAGTACCACTGGTTAGGGTGGAGACTTGTTCTCCCGGTCTGCGCAGTCCAAGAGTCGTCACTGTGTTGCCTAGGTGGCGTCTATGTGTTATGTGTTATGTGGTGTGTCCTTCTAATAGTGGTTTGGACTATGTGTCACGACACTAAATTTTGAAATGTGAATGTGGATATGTGTAAATTGTGTAGTGTGAATATGTGTAAACGTGCAATGTGTAAAAAGAGAACTATGTGAACGAGTAATTGTGCAAACATGTGAAACCAATGTGTTAGATTGTGAAATTGTGATCCATGATATGTTAATGTGAAATAATGTTATAACAGCAACCTTAAAGTGTATGAAATGATAGTGTGCATGTGCAAGAATGTGTAGAAACCATGATAGGAATGTTTCCTTTTATGCATGTGAGAACCCCATGTTAGTTGCTATCATGTTGTAGCTTAACGTGATTGAATGAGTAGTAATGTAGCACCCCGGAAATTCTAACTATATAAAAAAATTCGAATAAATAGAAATAAATAATTTCCATAATATCAAGGTGTTTAAAACATACGTATCATTATCGTATGTGCTAAATCACAAAGGAAAAATCCGTAAAAATGGGAAATCAACCCTACACATTATTATTAAGAGTTCCACGAAGGAATTTGTGCGATGAAAAATCCGATTAACCAAGTGAACATCACATGGTGACCAATTATCCGAATTAGGAAACAAGTCGGAAAACCGTTAACACGGAAATACGACGCAACCAAAAATTTATTAAAAGTGTTGGAGAGGCTTCCAACATTATATACTAATGACCCAATATCTTAATTGGGCCAATGGATCACATATGACCCAAAAATCAAATGAAGCTAGAAAATGCATGGAAATTCGTAACTCTAAATAGGCTGAAATTAGAAAGGGGTAATTAGGGTTTAATTGGGATGCAAACATACATTGTTAGCAACCCAAATTCGTGCCTACCCACCCATGGAGGTTGCTTGATGGCCAAGACTCTCTAATGGAGGAAGAAATCATCAAAAATAGGAAACCAACATGCCAATCCCGAAACCCTTCTTTCCTAGTCATAAAAGGACTCCTAAACACCATGGTTACTTAAATACTCTTCACCCAAATCCTAGGGACGAATTTAGAACTTGCTGGGGTCGTGTGGAGGAGCTCTTGGTGGCTGGAGAGTAGGAGATCAAGCATACCAAGCTCATCTTCTTCCCCCGTTCATCTGCTACGACCTGCACAAACCACCTTCTTGAAGCCGATCAAAGGTAGGTCAAACTAAATCCCATCATGCAAGGCTTACCTCTGGAAAGAGGGTCGAGTCTACTTCCTAACCCAAGTGGAATGCCCAAATTCCATGCAATATACACGGAGTATTAAGCGACCTTCCCCAAGTGGTCTGAACACAGGTTTTCTGGAAGAACGAGACTTCATCAACCCCAAAGGTAGGTTTTATCGGGCAAAATCTTAACATCTCCTATACCAAATGTGTAGAGCATCAAGTTAGCTTTCATTGCCCTCTGGTTTCATCGAATTCCAATGAGCAGATTTTGAATATTAAGCGTTTTGCCAAAGTCGCGCACTGTTAGGGATTTTCCTGTTCTTCGGATGTTACATGTGATTCCAGACCGAATTAGAGTAAACTCATGACATGAAAGTTATTCTACTAGATGTCCTCGTCAGGTTTATGTTGAACGTTTTGTCTAAATCTCATTAGTTAGAGAGTTATAAGCATGGTAAGAGGGTTGCTGCATGAAACTACGTCATCAGGTTACACATGCCTTCTACGTTGAGTTGGACTGGATTAAAGCCTGTCCAAACCCTCATTATTTTCTAATTCCGATTTACTGTAGGCACCCTAGCATGTCTAGGTTAGTTTAAAACTAGTTTGGCTATTTTTCATACACTGTACAATTTATTCTCTATTTCGAAAGCACCTTGTGTCAATACATGGCAGTTCTGGACCGCAATCCAAGAACATGTCCTTGCTCTGGCAGGATCTGGCGCAGATCCTGTGAACGCGACGGCTCGATGTGTCGCCTTCAGAGGTCTCTTAGCGACAGCCCGACATGTCGCGACCTGATTGTGACAAGGCCTTTGTCGCGATCATGCTGCCTAAATCTGACCGCCCAGTCGCGTTCTTCACAACCCCCTGTCGCCTTCTAGCCATCCCGTCGCGGCCCTTGTCCTGTCGCAATCTGACCCCCTGTCGCCTTCCTTGTAGGCACCTGTCGCGATCTCAGGTTTTGTCATGAAACCCCCCCTTTCTTTCTTGTAAACCTAACTGCCTTACCCAAGGTCTGGTGAATGTAATATTTAGTGGGTAAATCACATGTTTTGGGTTTAATTAATGCATGGTGGTTATTGCAATGGCTTAAAGGTGTTAAACCCATTGAAAAGCTTTAAGAACACAAACTTTATTTCTAATTGCTTTCTTAAATGATATGATCATTCATGAAACTTGTGATTGACTCTCGTTACTGTTCTAGCTTGATTAAATGAAAATTACTATCTTAAAATCTTGTAATCCATGTTTTGTTAAAAGCGTAGTTTCATTGCATGCTATCATGTTGAGTGTTTTCCGCGAGATTGAGACCGATGGACTAAGAATTGAGATGTGTACATCACTATATACTTGCACATCTAGGCACCCCTTTCTTGGGAAATTGGAAACTCTCTACCGGTCATTCCGAATCGGTAGACTAGCGACCTTTTCACCAAGGCCTCCGTAAATCTCCTCTGACCATGGATTCCCACATGGCCGACGAGTTGGTTGTACCATTGAAGTTCCCTGGAGATAGCGTGCACTTCCTTCCTCTTCTTGTTCTCGTGAGTGTGACTTACAAACTAGACTAAAGCCATTAATGTAAAGATTGAACGAAAGTATAAATCGTACCGTTATGCTACCGAATTTATCTCTTGACCATTGTTCTCATGAAGTCATGTTCAACTACTTATTACTTGTTCTCATCATCATCACGAACATGACATTACATGTGCTTACTTATTGAAACTCTCATTGGCCATTATTAATGACTGTGAGTATCTTCATTTAAAAATTTACATGAGATGCTGACAGGGCACGACGTGTGTCCAAGGGCTCCAATCTAGCCCCAATGACGGCGAGTCATAGATATACTGTTAACCATGGGGTATAATGATTACTGGCGTTGCATCTGCGCTGGGAGTACTTTCTTGCTTGTTGAATGTCAGATACATAACCACATACACGTGACCTGTGTGGACTCTTGGTGGATCTTTCCTTGGTGTACATTAGTGTCTACGTGCCTGATTAGTGTTACTTGTTCGTGCTTGAACATTCTTGCTTGCTTGCTTGCGTGATATGGCCATCCTGCATTAAATGCAATTAGTGATATCTTGCGTTCTTGACATCAAGTGAAATCTCACGTGCTTGTACAAAGTGATCTATTGCTAGTTCTATCTTGTCATCTTGTTCACAAATCTTGTTCTATCATAATCATTCTCTCTAGCTTGTTTTATATTTCATGTTTTAACGAGTTTTATTCGTACTTGCATATCATTCATGTACTTGCCTAGTTCAAAAATGTTAATCACTTATATCATTGCCCGCACATTGAGATATAAATCCTACTGGGCTAGTTTGCTCATCCCCTACTTTTACCCAATCTAGGTGACTATGAAGCTCAAGAGGAAGAGCAAGTCGAGGATGGGAATGCATCCGAGTGAAGAGCGTTCCAAACATGAGTCTATCTATAGTTAGTTTATTTTGAGTGTTAGAACAATGTAGTAGGAAGTGAGGAATAAGTGTAATTTCCCTTTTTATTGAGTCTTAGTCCTATATTAAGTTTATCTGAGACAAATATGAGATTTAAATACAATTTATATTGAGTTCTACATATGGGCCCTATTATGATGTTTGTGTTGATACACATTTAGTGCGTGCTAGCTAGAGGCTTATTTGCCGACTGTCCACGTCTCGAAATATCGACTCGAATTAATTAATAATATCCGCTGCGTAATTCTCGGGACGTGACAAGTAAGCATGTGATAGGATACTTATTTTGGAATGTCTTAAATCATGTA
Organism: Colocasia esculenta; assembly: GCA_014218235.1. NCBI lineage: Eukaryota > Viridiplantae > Streptophyta > Magnoliopsida > Alismatales > Araceae > Colocasia > Colocasia esculenta. The sequence continues at coordinate 58,622,481 of CM024760.1, forward strand.
CCATATGTTTTAAATTTTGTAGAAATGCCATGATAGGTTGTCTCTTATCAATGTTCAAGCATGCTATATGTTTTGCTTCGTGAATTGGAATGTAGAACCTACTGTGATGTATACATGAATGATGTGTATGGAGTTATTTGCTGAGTCTTTTAGACTCACTCCTTGCTTCGGCGTACAGGTTTAGTTGGTGACCCGACACCTTTGAAGGAGACAGTAGAGAGTGACTTCGAGCGTGGCGAGTAACTTGGTGGAGTCGACGTTGTGACTTTTGCTTTCATAGTATGTAATGAGACATTGTAGTAGAACTATTATGTAATTGTGGACGAGTTATGTAAAATCTAATTTTAGCATTTCATTATGTGGACTTTAGCTTTTAAGTTTGCTATATGAATCTTGTATGGTTAAATGTGGATGATGAAATAAAATGACAAGTAGTCCTTTTACTTCCGCTACTCTGAATTTTGTATTTATGAACATCTCAATCATGTGTGTTAGTGCTTGGGTCAATGTCCCACTGTGATGAGACTCACTATACCGACGTGGATTGGTATAATCGTACCGGTATAAGGAGGGTTGTCACACTTCTACTATATATTGATGAGCATATTAATTTATCTTTGTAAGGGATGTTTAATCTTCTCTGTTTGGGAGTAGATACTTAATAAGAGGACTCCGGTTGGATCGATCAGTAGAACTCTTGCTTAAAAAGCAGGAGGTCCCGAGTTCGATTCCTGGGGGGGGGGCTTACTTGATCTACAAGCAATCCTCGAGGTGTGTAGATCCGAGGTTTTTCCGATCAAGTGGGGTAAGGGCAATATGGGTACACGGAAAGTAGGAGCTGCCAAGTCCTGACCTTAGAGTTCACGAACACCAATCCCTGTGCCCACAAAACCACACGGGGCGGGGTTTCCTCATTACCAAAAAAAAAAAAGAGTAGTTACTCAATACTCTCATGTACTATCTAATTTGGAGGAAATGAAATCTACCCTACTATTCCTGTAAAAAGAAAAAAAAGGACTACATGATATTGTAAAATTGATTTTGTGATGTGTAACTTAAATTGATTGGAGTGATCAATTCGATCACGTGATCACTTAACATGACATAACAGTGGCGGTAGTGATGGATGACAATATGATTACAATAAGAAATTCACTCTTTTACAGAGACAAAAGTCAATGTAAGAACCCCAAATGTAGCCACAAATATTTTTTACGGCGACAAGTTTGTCGCCACAAATTCTTCCATCGCATTTTCTATTTTACGACAATAAGGGGGCGTCGCCGTAAATAACTATTTACCGCGACTGAAATATCATTGTCAATAATTATTTGAGATGAATTAAATAGTTGTCCTACAATTATAATTGTTAAAATTGTTTGATGAATTAAATAGTTGTCCTCAACATAGAGTACATATAATTGATTACATACTCATTTATCCACACATCCCGTGGTAGGGTGTCATCAGCATAACTGTTCTCCCCCTCATGTTGACTTACAACATCATCTGCTTATGGCACTGTAATAAATTGAATAACATAAGTATTGCATGTGATCAATGTATTTGTGCCAACACATTTGAATACACAAACCTACTAGTGGAGGAGGTGGTGTAGAGACACTTGTCACCAGAATTTGAGGTGTAGAAGCACGCGGGCCTATATGAATTTGAATGGAAGAAGAAATATAAATAATCAATGCATGAAAATCTATAAATTTAAATATACATACTTGCTGCAGGAGGTTGAGGTGCAGAAGCACTCAGATTTGTACGAATTTGAATGATAGAAGTAATATAAATAATCAACACGCGAAAATTTAAATATACATATATGATGTAGGAGGTCGAGCGCAGAAGCACTCGTGCCTGTACGAATTTGAATGACAAAAGTAATATAAATAACCAATACACGAAAAACTACAAATTTAAATATGCATATGTACTGCGAAAGGAGGAGGCACAGAGGGACCTGAGCCTGTAAGAAATTGAATGGCATAAACATTAATATATATAATCAATATACGAAAATCTACAAATTGAAATATGTATATCTGCTGCAAAAGGAGGAGACGCAGAGGGACCCGAGCCTATAAGAATTTGAATGACATAAACAATGTATGAAAAATCTACAAATTTAAATATGCATACTTGCTGTGGGAGTAGAGTCCCTCCCATTACTATGTCTCCTCCCACCACTGGAGCTCGACCGTGCTCTTTGAACCATATCTTGATGGGGAACAATAAAATTCATGCATATTAGTGAAAAGATATGAAATTTCTAAGAAAATTGTCATTATAAATAATGAAAAGATGTGAAATTTCTAATAAAATCTTCTACCCATTTTCAAAAAGTAACCATTTCCTCATCAAATACTGACGATATATCTAATTTAGCCCTATGTTCGTCATCAATTTCATCCTCATCGCCATTATGTTCCTCCTCCTCATCAGACACCTCTCCTACAATGAAATATGTTCACCTTCTAGTACCCTATTTTATCTCATATGGATCGACTTATTCGACTTCTTCAACTTCATCTTTAGATAAGAAAAATGGCTCTTCAGATTTGTCTAAACTGGTATTGTAACGTTGTGGCCGTTTGGATCTGTGTTTATTTGTTCTAGCATGGTGCTCTTGACCAAGAGGTGGTCATTGGGCCTTAGTCGTGGTCCCCATGCATTGTGTGGGTGTTGTGGGCCGAAGGTTTTAGCCCAAATAGCCCATAGGTTCACTGGTTGTGAACGCGACAAGGTGGGGCGTCGCGTTCTTAACGCGAGGGTCGCACACGTCGCGTTCTCCGCACCGCCTTTGGGACGCGTGGCATGAAGAGTTTTCAGAAGGCGACGGTTAGGTACGTCGCGTTCTTCTTTCCGGTTGGGATAAGTTTGGCCCTCCGGCAAAATAGAGCAGGAGCTCGTGTTTTGACGTGGTTTTGGTGCGTAGAAGCTGCTTGGAGCGTGGAGAGCCCCGATCGAGCCTCGTTCTGTGAGTTCTTCTTATTGTTAGGGACTTTCCTTGTTTTTATTGCATTATTTGATTGATTTGAAGCATGTTTAAGGTGTATCAATGTGTAGTTGTGTTTCTTGTATACTTTAAAGGATTTCTAGAAGTTTGGCATGCATGGAAATGAGGTTTTGAGCTGGTTTCTGTGTGAAAACCGGAGTGTAGGGTCTCTGTCTGAGAAGGTGACAGATCGGGCTGTCGCGTTCAGGTCGCGACCCTTGGCCCCGTCGCGTTCTAGTTTGTGAACGCGGCTTGTCAATCCATCGCGTTCTTAACGCGATGGTAGATGCTGTCGTGTTCGGGTGTGTGATTGCAGTTAGTCAGGCTGTCGCGTTCTTATCGCGACAGTGGCCCCCGTCGTGTTCTTCTGTCCAAAATGAGTGGTTGAGCCTTGGGCAATGATGGTCTTGTGTGGACCTAGCTCAGGTTGTTTTAAGGTATTTTAAGTTGTTCTCAGTTGATTAATGATGAGTAAAACATGTTTAGGTTAATGGAATAATTGGTAGTTATTGAGTGAGTAATGTTGTTGGTTACATTAATTATGTTACGTATGTTATAAAGGTTATGTGATTCATATGTGTGGTTATGTGCATTATGGTGCATTGCCATGGAGGCCATGAGATGGCCAATGACAGGCACAATTATAATGTGGATTCTGTGTTTAATGGTGTGTTATTGCTTGGAGGTCACTACGTGACCAGTGACGAGCCGATTATGTTAAATGTGTTGTGATATAAGTTTTACCGGGGTGTTAAGTGATCGGCGTGGTTTGTGTGCTTGCCGAGTTTGGTGGTCTGGCCCCTATTACGGAATGCCTCTCTAGTAAGGTACCCCAGGTTTTGTGTGAGCCAGGCACGTTAGTGCTCGGGGTTGTCCCGGTACTGTGTGTATCGTCGAGGTCTGTGTCGTCTTCCTGGACACCCTCACTCCTGTGTTTGAGTAGTACGCCCGGCTGAGGGAAAGATGACTAGGGGCAGCGACTTGTGTTTGTGGGTGTGCAGTCGCTTGTAGTGCGCTTGTGGTTGGCGGATGGACACCAGTAGACGTCACTGGTCCCCAGCTAGTCTAGTTTTTCAATGTCTCACTTTAGGGAGCTTAGGCCAGAGTCCCTAAAGGTGCCAGGCATGGGCCTGCAGTAGTGTGTGGTCTGCAGGTGTGGTGTTGGTTGGTCTCCACTGTTCTTTGGCTTTACTGTGTGGCTGTGGAGCGGCAGTTGGACCTTTCGTCTGTGACTGCGAGACTAAGAGGTAGTTCTTGTGCTGTGTTGTCCGGGTTGGATACTGGCATCATGAACTAGTAGTCCGTTCCCGTGTGGTGGCATCGTTCTTTCCGACTCGTGCTTTGCCAGTGGTTGTAGCTTGTAAGTGGTGACTTACCGGTTGTGGTTTGACTCGCTGTGGTGTGCCTTGTAGGAGGCACAGTGGTTTTGTGTGTGATGGTGGTTTGTCATGGTACCTCGTGCTTTTAGGTACCCGTACCCTGTGTGGGTTGCTGGCTGTTGTAGCACGCAGTTTGCTAGCCTTTTTAGGTGTTGAGGTGGAATTGTGCTCTGTGGAGGTCGTGTTGTAGGTCCTTCCACTTGCCATGTTGTACTCTTTTAAAGGTGGCCTTCCGATGTGTTGTGGTTTTAGGGTATACTGGACTAGCTTTTGGCTAGCGGACTTGTTACCCATGTGTTTGAGGTTTGCCTATGAGACTTGTAGCATAGGCAGTGCTTTACCTGTGAGGCTTGTGGTCTGGGCATTTCAGTGATTGGGCGGACTAGTGATACTGTGCTAGTCCTGTTGTTTCCTCTTACCTTTTGAGGATTGAATTAGTGGATATGTTTATATTTAATTGTAGTTTATCTATGATTAATGGGTGTCTGTTGTGGTTAAACTATCGGCATACCAGTGAGACCCTTAGGGGTTGAGGACTTGGTTCCTTCTTTTAGTTGATGGTTCTAGTTGTTTTTGGGAGGTTCCTGCTGAGCCTATGACTTGTTGAGGCTTACTCCCCTACAGTTCTTTTCAGGGTTTTCCATGTGTTTGGCTTACAGCAGCGTTGTAACAGACTTGTACCACCAGTAGCTGAGTAGTCGTTGTGTTCAGTGTGAGCTTTGCTCCCTCGGGGTATGCCCTAGGTAGTTGTACTTTTCTCTTGGACATGTAATAATGTATTGGGACAGTTGTACACTGTTGTACACATGTATGAGCACATATACTTTCTTGTGTCTTATACTGTTGTGGTTCTCTTTTATATTTTTACTAGACACTTGTGTGAGATATCCCTTGCGAGACTTCGGTTCGATCGTGGGAGGCGGAGTTGGATATGGAGCCTTATTGGGCATAAATATCTAGGGTCGCTACAGTTGGTATCAGAGCATGGTCCATTTAGAATATGAAAAGACATTGAGGTTACAATGTTCCAAGACATGGTTTAATGTCTACTGCTGGTAGTAAGTCTACGATTTTGTGTGATTTTAGTGTAGTTTTTACATGAGTTTTTGGTATGAGAATTGTGTGTATAGTTGGTTAGCTTGGTAGTCACCAGTAGTAGCAGAGAAATGGTGTGGTTGGTAATGGTATAATTTGCTGAGTTATGCTAGTGAGTTGGATTGTTGCAGAAAGGTATGATTGTGTAGAGGCTTTCAGTTGTGGAGAATTGAGGGAATCGGTAAGTTTAGTTGTGAAAATCAGTAAAGATAGAGTCCTGTTTTGAGAAAGATATGATTTAATGTTATGAAAGTGTTTTAATAAGGTAGAGAATCAACATAGACAGTTATAAAGCAATGATTGTGGATATTTATAAGAGGAAGTTATTGCAGAGATAGTTCTGTAATAGAGTTATAATGGGAACATTGTCGTATTAAAGAACAGTGTGTATATTAAAGATCGAAAAATGTATGGACTATGATTGAAGACGTTAGCAGAGATAATTGTTATGTTTGAGATTTGTGTCAGTAAGTGTTAAGAAATCGTTTGGATGATAATGTGGTTATAAGTGATGACAGAGATAGGAAGTTTGGTATAGAGCTTAATATAAGTGTGTGCAGAGATGAGCAGTTGGGTTTAGAGAGAGAGAAAGAAGATCAGTGTTCAGCTAAATTTTTTGAGGAATTTTGAAGTAAAGACATTCAATTGGTAAGTGGCAGTTGTGAAGATTTAACAAAAGGATTTCTTTGTAAATTATAGTGTTAAAGATCAGATCAGTAATATTTAGCAATTGTGTTCAGTATAATGTAAAGGAGAGACGAATTAGTTGAGAAGCTGATAAGGGAATGTCAGGTTGAGCAGAATAGAAAGGCAAATTGTGAAAGAATTAATGTAAAGATTTAAGTGAAAGGACTATTAATGAGTATGTTGTAATAAGAGTATTTCCAGTTCTTAAGAATAAAACAGTTATGGTAAGGTAATTGGAAAGACAGATGCTGAGATTATAAAGCCGCAGTGTAAAATAGAGGAATCAAGTAGAACAAGTTATTGTGTCTAATTAGAAAGGGGTTTTTAGATTATGGTTTTGGCAGTGATTTAGTGAAAGGTAATGATATGTTAAGAAAGATTACAGTGTAAGTGGTACAGTAAGATCAACCAGTTAGTGGAATAATTAAATGAAGTATTTTGTAAAAAAAATGGTATTATGTTCAATGCAGTTGGTAGTAAAGTTAAAGTTCAATATTAATGACCAGATGAAGAAAGAATGTAGCAGATTATAGAATGATGATAGTCAGATGGTTCAAGAAATGTGCAGTAAGAATTTATGTAGCAGTATACAGTAAAGTGATTCAGATAAATAGATAAGTTTTGTTATAAAGGTTTTTTCCAGAGTTTGATGTGAAAGCTATAATAGATCAGTTAAAGAATAGTGAACAGATTAAAGTATGACATAATAGAATAGAAAAAACAAGGAAAAGTATGATTAGTTAAGCAGAGAATTTTTTTTTGAATCAGATAGCACCCGTTGAGAAAGAGTTTGGTAAAGTTGAAGGCAGAATATGTGTAAATATAATTGAGCAGTTTTATTTTCCGATCAGAGAGTACATTGTCACAGCAATGATAATAGAAATTGTGAAGAGATATGAGTTTGGTCTATTGAGTCTATTAGAGAATATTATTTGACGTAAGGTAAGTATGTAAAGAGCAAAGCATATCAGTGGCAGTATGTCAGAATTTAGTTTGGCACAGATAAAGTTGAAGCATTTAAAAAAAAAAGCAAGCAGCATAAGAATTCAGATATTTTCTTTCTGTGGTAGTTAATTGGGTAAGATGATTTGATAAGAACATGAAGTCAGCTCAGTTAGAGTTAGAGTAGTAGTGGAAATAAAGAGAATTAAAGGTAAAAGTGAAGGCAGAATTTATGAAGCATTTTGGTAAGTATTTAATATAATCAGAGTGGCACAGAGGAAGCTTAGCATATTTAGGACTCCCAGGTCATCAGAAGCTTAAGTGTTTGAAAAAGAATTCGAGGTTTTAGCAAAGCCAATTAAAGAGGCAATGGTTCTTAACAAGAAGAATTTAAAGCAATACAACTAGATTGATATATAGAGGCAGGAAACTCAAATATGATATTTTGGTTTTCTTCAAGGAATTAACAGTTGAGAATATAAGTAAAGGTCAGGCAGAATAACAGTTGGCAGTAATAGGCCGATAAAGAAATAGCACTAAGAAATCAGTAATTCGAAGACAGTTTAATATGGTAGAGCAGTTAAGAGTGGTAGTGTATGTAAGTAAGTGAAGCGGCACAGAAAGGAATGTTGCAAACACAACCAAAAAAAGGTGGAAGCAAGTCGAGTCCAAAGAGATAAAGCGGCAGCGGCAAGATAGAATTGCCTACAGTTGAAAGGTAAAGAAGCGCAAATGAAATCAATAGAGTAGAGCAGTTGTGAAATGAATTAAAGAGAAAGGAGAAAGAAGAACCGACACAGAAATGAACAAACTGAGTCAGTCAGCGTAGAGTGGTTTGAAAGGCAAGTGCAGAGGAAATGTATCCTACTTGTTCTGTATATGGTTTTATTTCTTTTTAGGTGATAGTCCGGCTTACCGTGGTTCGTTTTGAATGTCGATGACAACATTCCTTTTTAGGTGATAGTAATGTACCGTTGTGGCCATTCAGATCTGTGTTTATTAGTTCTGGCATGGTGCTCTTGACCAAGAGGTGGTCATTGGGCCTTAGTTGTGGTCACCGTGCGTTGTGTGGGTGTTGTGGGCCGAAGGTTTTAGCCCAAATAGCCCACAGGTTCACTGGTTGTGAACGTGACAGGGTGAGGCGTCGTGTTCTTAACGCGACGGTCGCACGCGTCGCGTTCTCTGCACCACCTTTGGGACGCGTGGCATGAAGAGTTTTCAGAAGGCGACGGTTAAGTACGTCGCATTCTGAAGGCGACAGGATGCTACGTCGCGTTCTTGTTTCCGGTTGGGGTAAGTTTGGTCCTCCGGCCAAGCAGAGCAGAAAGCTCTGTTCGACCGGGGAGATGGTTGGTGCGGCAATTTTCGGCGACATCAGCTTGGGAGGTCGTGTTTTGACGTAGTTTTGGCGCGTAGAAGCTGCTCAGAGCGTGGAGAACCCTGATCGAGCCTCGTTCTGCGAGTTCTTCTTATTGGTAGGGACTTTCCTTGTTTTTATTGCATTATTTGATTGATTTGAAGCATGTTTAAGGTGTATCGATGTGTATTGTGTTTCTTGTATAGTTAAATGGATTTGTAGAAGTTTGGCATGCATGGAAATGAGGTTTTGAGATGGTTTCTGTGTGAAAACTGGAGTGTAGGGTTTTTATCTGAGAAGGCGATGGATCAGGTTGTTGCATTCAGGTCGCGACCCTTGGCCCCGTCGCGTTCTGGTTTTAATCGCGGCTTGTCGAGCTGTCGTGTTCTTAACACGATGGTAGACGCTGTTGCGTTCAGGTGTGTGATAGCAGTTAGTCGGGCTGTCGCGTTCTTATCACGACAGTGGCCCCCGTCGTGTTCTTCTGTCCGAAATGAGTGGTTGAGCCTTGGGCAATGATGGCCCTGTGTGGACCTAGCTCAGGTCATTTTAAGGTATTTTAAGATGTTCTCAGTTGATTAATGATTAGTAAAGCATGGTTAGGTTAACAGAATAATTGGTGGTTATTGAGTGAGTAATGTTGTTGGTTACGTTAATTATGTTAAGTATGTTATAAAAGTTATGTAATTCATATGTGTGGTTTTGTGCATTATGGTGTGTTTCTATAGAGGCCATGAGATGGCCAATGATAGGCAAGGTTATAATGTGGATTCCGTGTTTAATGGTGTGTTATTGCTTGGAGGTCACGTAGTGACCAGTGATGAGCCGATTATGTTAAATGTGTTGTGATATAAGTTTTACCGGGGTGTTAAGTGATCGGCGTGGTTTGTGTGCTTGCCGAGTTTGGTGGTTCGGCGCCTATTCCGGAATGCCTCTCTAGTAGGGTACCTCAGGTTTTGTGTGAGCTAGGCACGTTAGTGCTCGGGGTTGTCCCGGTACTGTGTGTACCGTCGAGGTCTGTGTCGTCTTCCTGGACACCCTCACTCCTGTGTTTGAGTAGTACGTCCGGCTGAGGGAAAGAAGACTGGGGGCAGGGACTTGTGCTTGTAGATGTGCAGTTGCTTGTAGTGCACTTGTGGTTGGAGGACGGACACCAGTAGATGTCACTGGTCCCCAACTAGTCCGGTTTTCCAGTGCCTTACTTTAGGAGCTTAGGCCAGAGTCCCTAAAGGTGCTAGGCATGGGCCTGCAGTAGTGTGTGGTCTGCAGGTGTGGTGTTGGTTGGCCTCCACTGTTCTTTGGCTTTACTTTGTGGTTGTGGAGCGGCAGTTGGACCTTTTGTTCGTGACCGTGAGATTGAGATGTAGTTCTTATGCTGTATTGTCCGGGTTAGATACTGGCGTCATGAACCAGTAGTCCGTTCCCGTGTGGTGGCGTCGTTCTTTCCGACTCGTGCTTTGCCAGTGGTTGTGGCTTGTAAGTGGTGACTTACCGGTTGTGGTTTGACTCGCTGTGGTGTGCTTTGTAGGAGGCACAGTTGTGTTGTTGTTTTGTGTGTGGTGGTGGTTTGTCATGGTACCTCATGCTTTTAGGTACTCGTACCCTATGTGGGTTGCTAGATGTTGTAGCACGTAGTGTGCTAGCCTTTTTAGGTGTTGAGATGGAATTGTGTTTTGTGGCAGTTGTGTTGTAGGACCTTCCACTTGTCGTGTTGTACTCTTTTAAAGGTGGCCTTCCGATGTGTTGTGGTTTTAGGGTATACTGGACTAGCTCTTGGCTAGCAGACCTGTTACCCATGTATTTGAGGTTTGCTTGTGAGACTTGTAGCATAGGCAATGCTTTGCCTTTGAGGCTTATGGTCTGGGTGCTTCAGTGATTGGTCGGACTAGTGATGTTGTGCTAGTCCTGTTGTTTCCTCTTACTTTCCAAGGATTGAATTAGTTGATATGTTTATATTTAATTACAGTTTATTTATGATTAATGAGTGTCTGATGTGGTTTAACTATCGACATACCAGTGAGACCCTTAGGGGTTGAGGACTTGGTTCCTTCTTTTAGTTGATGGTTCTAGTTATTTCTGGGAGGTTCCTTGTAGCAACCTGAATTTTTGAGAAAAATAAAAAATTTAAATAATAAATTAAAAACTCAGCTAAAGGGATATTCAATGAAAAGAGTATTAAATAAAACCCATTAAATAGAATAGAGTAATGGGCTTTGCTTAATGGATCCTCTAGAACTTATTGGGTCAAAAATATGAATTTACAAGGGGAGAATAAAAAGAAAATAACCTAAATTCGGAGTCTTAATATCTCCTAAATAGAAAAGGACTCTTTAAGCATTAAAAGAGGCAATAAGAGTTGGAATTGGATTCCTAAGCCTACCCCTTATGATTTAACACGAATTTAGATCCTATCCTAACCTAAATAGAGGTTGGAAAGCAAGGAAGGAAGGTTGGAGTTAGGAAATCTCGTAATTAAAGAGCAATTAGAATAGATGTAGGAATAGGAACCCATACATGCATAAATACACCTCTTAAACCCTGTTGGCCGACCCTAGCTCGTTGCCAAAGGTTCTTGGACGTGGAGAAGAGGCCAAGGAGGAGGGGAAATAGAGGAGAGGAAGAACCATCAAGCTTCTTCCTTCGTTTTGGAGTTCTAAGCCCTAGAAGATAAATCAAGTCAAAGGTAGGCATTCTCACGACCAAAATTAAATTAAACTTGTTTGTAGGTAGTTCCAATCACCAGGAACAAAAGCCCTTTTGATTCCCTCTTTTTTATCGAGCCAATCTTTTGTTCTTGATTTTAGAAGATCTGCAAACATGATAACTCTGAGACATCATGTTTAATTCAAATTTCTATGAATACTTGATCCCATGCTACGAAATTCTTACTGTAGACACTTCATGTTGTTAGGGATCTTTTGCCTCTAAAAGCCCTAAATTTCATCGAGCATGTTGATCGAATTTAATCAATCTTTTTCTCTGTGACATGTTCTGAATAACTCATTCTTGCTCATGTTCAAACCCTATATGAATCATGCTCTCTCTCTAATTCCAAATTACTGGAAGTACCCTTACATGTCTACTTTAATTTGCAACTTGTTTCGTGATTTTTCATCGACTATGTAATTAGTTATGATTTTTCAAAGTACCCTGTGTCCAAACAAGTCAAGTTGGCACGCAATCCGATGTAGACCATTGTTCCCGCTCGAACTCAGGTGAAGTATCTGAGAACGCGACTGATCGACACGTCACGTTCTTAGAGCCTTCGCGACCATCATCTTGTCGCATTCTGAACGCGACAGGAGACCCCGTCGCGTTCTGGCCGCTTAAGCAGACAGCCCTGTCGCGTTCCATCATGACCCTGTCGCGACCCTTACATGGGTACCTCGCGTTCATAGGATTTTGCATGAAAACCCATAAAATTTGTTACTCTTACTTTCTAAAAAATCCTTACGCCTTTTTAACAGTAATACACACAGTAAAAACACCTGTTTAAAAATGGAGCTATATTGAATGCTTTAAAATACATATTCACGACTTCTTTTCTATCTATGATTTCTCTTACACATGCACACACATGAACCATCCATATATGGCTAGAATCTGGCATAAAATATCTCATAATGTATCTGGTAATTTATTGCAATAAAGTATATTAATTGCCCTATTTTAAAGGACTTGTATTCATTTCTTGCGTTGTTTATATACCGATATCGACGCTCCACTATTCTAGAATTCCTCTAGAACGTCGAGTACCTGTTTTTATATACACTCTTTACTTGGCTTGTGGTGAACTCTCCGTCGGATATTCCTATCTCTGGACTAGTGAACCCTTGCACAAGGCCTCCGTAAGTCTCCTCTGATCATGGATTCCCACATGGTCGACGAGCCGGTTGTACCCTAACACCCATTACACCTTTAGGGATCGATATGATCCAAACGGCTATTAGAAGTTCGCTCTTACCTTGAATCACGTTGGACCTCTGGACTTATGCATAACATGGCCAACGGGAAGATCGTGAATTCCACCTGACTGCTGTAGCAGTGCGTTTTACTGTAGCATCTCTTCATGCTGTAGCAGATTCCCGCCCTTCTCCTGGTGGCCCTCCTCTCCCGTTGGGAGGGGGCAGCCATGGCTGCTCCCCTAGGTGGGGGGGGACCCTCCCCCAGCACCCTTCTTGCCGCCCCACCTGTGCTTGCGGATGCTGTACACTGGCCTGCACTCAGATCTGGCCCTAAAGCCCCTGCTAGAGGAGCAGATAGTGGGCAAGCACCTGAAGCCTCCCCAGCGACTGCATGCAACCCAGATGGTGGCCCCATTTCTGATGGCGTTCCAGATGGCTCCCCTGCCGTTGCCTGCTCTCCAGATGGCGCTCCTGCTCCTGGGCGTGGTCATCCTTCACCTGGCGGGCCTCCATCTTTTGCTCAGGTTTTGCTTCACTCCTTCAGACCTCTGTCCGCCCCTTTCCCTGTTCATCCTCCAGCCCACACAGATGCTGGAGAACCAGCAGCGTTCTTCTCCCTGGAGGAAGTCAACATGTCCTGCAAACCTCTTCAGACGGCTGTGATCGCCAGAACTCCTCAAGGGCGGCCCCCATTTCCTGAGATCAGAGCTCACCTTGTGCAACGGTTCAAGCTCCAACAGGAATTTGTGATCAGCTCCCTGGACAGACGCCACCTCCTCATCAGGTTCCAGAACAGTGAGGACTTCCTCCAAGTTCTATTAAAAGAGACCATGCTTGTACAGGGCCGGCCATTCAGGTTCTTCAGGTGGTCGATGGACTTTTGTCCTGAGATGGATTCGCCGGTTGTTCCCCTTTGGATGGAGCTCCCTCAACTCCCTGCAAACTTCTTCACAGAGCCCATGGTTCGCTCCATTGCTGGGAGCATTGGCCCAGTTCTGAAAGTAGACAAGAACACTCTGAATTTGACATGCACGCAAGCTGCTCGAGCCAATGTCCAGCTCGACGTTTCAAAGGCGTTACCTGAACGCGTATGGATCGGTTATGGATCCAAGGGTTTTTGGCAGCCCATCACATACCCGGATCCTCCTCTCTTCTGTTCTTCATGTAGACGGCTTGGCCATCTATCTTCAAAATGCAAAAAATCTGCAGTCCGCCCACACCAGGGGCCTGATGGCACTGTCCTAGACCAACCCCCACCCAATGCAAAGCATGTGAATGGAAATGGAGTGGGGCAGGCTGGAAAGCTGTTGTGGCGTCCAGTAGCAACCAATGATGTAATCTCAGCAACTCATGGCAGTCAGCAAGGTCAAACACCAGCAGATGAAGCTCAAACTCACACTGCCCAGCACATGTTCGACGATATGCCTAAGCAGCAGTTACCTCCAGATTCGGCAATGGTTTCTGCTTCAGATGATCAGGGGGATGTCCCACACCCTACCTATACTCATGACACCTCCGACGGGGATGATGACAGACTAAACATCACCCACCGATCGGTTGATGTCATGCACATTCAGAGGTCTCCCTCAAATCTGGCCTGTGCAAATCTGCCTCCTGATGATGTAAACGAGCTCGATGGAATGACCCATCCAGGAGACCAATCAAAGGTCGAAGCTGCACCACCAAATGATGATGGCCATCCACAGCATTCATCCATCTCCGTCAGCGAAGTATGCAGAACTGCAACACATGAAGCGCCCCCACCATGCACCCCTGAGTATGCCGCTCCCAGCACAACCACACAGCAGCAAGCCGCCCCTTTTGCACCTAAAGTCAAGGGCATACCACCTTCAGTTCTGAACGCTGGAGCCCCTCCGTGGACGACCCCTCAACGTTCTGGACAGCAAGCTGAATCCCCTGCCCCAAGTGCCAAGGGCGCTGCACTCATTGTCTCCTCCTCTGGGATAGAAACCTCGGCATCTCCATCCTCTCCTCGTACATCAAGCCCAGCTGCCCGTGCAAATTTGCTGGCCGAATTTGCAGAAATTCTGAAGGATGCTCCAGCCGAAGACACGTCGCCTTCCACCGTCGAAATGAGATCAGCTCCACCCGTCACACCACCTGAACGGTCTGCGATGCCGTCCCCGACAAACCCTGCAATGTCTTTTGCAGACGCACCACGGAAAAAAGATAACAGAGGAAACTTTAACAGGCGGAGATATGTGAATTATAAGTCTGGGCATTCCGGGTTTAATCCGCTTCCGCCGGGGAGCCCGGACATTCCTAAGCCTGGTCCACCACCGGCATGGTACCAACCAGATCTGTAGGGTGATTGCTGCGTTTATGAAACTAGTCGGCCTGACTGTACTTGGTTCTGTTGTTAGGGTGTAGCTCTGTCTTGTAATGTCGACCCCTCTGCGTAGGGTGTCCAGCTCATGTGTAGCTGAGCTCTGGTGTCTATGTATCCCCTTTCCTTTCCCTTCATGTTCCTCACCCATATATATATAAAACTACCCACCTGATATCGACACTGGAGGTTCACTCCAAGGTCATATCTATTAAAAAAAAAAATTCCACCTGACTGCCAATATGACGTGCGCATGTTGTGCAACTGTTACTATCGCCTGTTTACTCGTTGTTTTACGTGTTGTACCCATAGCTCTCATCTATACTCTACTCACTCATCTATTCACGTTCTCTCTACTATCTCGTCTATTTATCTAGTGCTCTTAACTATTCTTGGTACTCTATATTGGCCATTGACTGATTGTCTAAAGATACAATATAACCAATGCCTGGCAATATATAAAGGGCCCGATCTGGTCCTGGGATGTGCGCTCGAAAGTGCTAGTGCCCATGAGAGTTAAATGATCAGAGTGTTTGGCATTACACTCAAGTGCTATCTATCTCGACTATCTATATGACAATCAAAACACAAAACGTGCTATACTATCTCGATGTCTAGAATGACAAACAAGTGCTATACTCGTCGAGCTATTATTATACTTGTGCTAGTTGTGCTATGGCCATCCTGCTATTCGTGCTATACTCGATACTTGTGCTATTTTTGGAAACTATACTCAATCTCGTGCTATTGTGCTATCCTGTTACCTATGTGCTATCTCTTGCTATATTTTGACTCTCTCGTACCTGCTATCTTTAGATACTCTGCCATTAAATGTGTTAATTATTTAAAGCCTGCTTGAGCCTGAGATTTAAGTCCTACTGGGCGTTATCGCTCACCCTACGTTATTTG
Source organism: Colocasia esculenta (assembly GCA_014218235.1). Taxonomy (NCBI): domain Eukaryota; kingdom Viridiplantae; phylum Streptophyta; class Magnoliopsida; order Alismatales; family Araceae; genus Colocasia; species Colocasia esculenta. The sequence goes on from CM024760.1 coordinate 58,638,109, forward strand.
ATGTTGTGTTCTCAGGTGAGACCGAGAATGACACATACACTCACGAGGAAGGGAATGACCAAGAGTGAAGCCAGGAGTACCCTCGAGTCATTATGTTATCTTAGAGTTGTAGTTAGTTATTTCCTTTTATTGCAATGTAATTGGGCGCTATAGAATGGCTCTGATATTAGTGGTTGTAACTAGACATTTTGAAAGTTATTAATGAGAAAGATTTGCTTTAGTATTATTCAATGTGCAATGGTTTGATGTCTAGTACTCGCTCTATACCTTTTTCTTGCAACTACCTTCGCGCTCCGATATTCCACGTCGGGGCGTGACATTCCTGCTGCGCCTGTGACTTGTTGAGGCTCACTCCCCTACAGTTCTTTTCAGGGGTTGCCATGTGATTGGCTTGCAGCGGCGTTGTGACAGATTTGTACTAGCAGCAGCAGAGTAGTCGTTGTGTTCAGTGTGAGCTTTGCTCCCTCGGGGTATGCCCTAGGTAGTTGTACTTTTCTCTTAGACATGTAATAATGTATTGGGACAGTTGTACACTGTTGTATATAGGTATGAGCACATGTACTTTCTTGTGTCTTAGACTGTTGTGGTTGTCTTTTATATTCTCACTGGACACTTGTGTGAGATATCTCTTGCGTGACTTCGGTCCGATCACGGGAGGCGGAGTTGGATATGGAGCCTTATTGGACATAAATATCTAGGGTCGCTACATGTATGAACTGCCAACTCTACATCATCAACTGGGTCTACTTGAAAGAATTTGGCATTGGCATCTTCTTATATAGTTTCAGTCAAATCCAACTGATAATCGGAGAAAAGCTTTGATCCACTAATCATTTCTTTCTTTATTCTTGGATGATGGATAGCTTGTATATACACTTGTTGGGCTTGTGCAGAAAAAATGAACAACTCGTAATTATTCAATTTGATTTATGTTTAACATCGACAATTCCATATGTTGTGTCATTTCGAATAGAATTGAGATCAAACTAATGATGTTTAAACAAGAATATATGGTTGTCTTATCCTATATATTGTAATTGTAAGATCTCTTCAACAATACCATTGTAGTCATATTCATTTTCATTGCATGTGATCCTTTAACACATACGTCACTATTCATCGTAGACTTGCTCTCTGTAGCAACTCTAAAATTTTAATTTTTAATAAATGAATTTAAATTAAAAAATGTGAATAATTGAAACCCATTAGGTAAAAACAAGTGATGGGTTACCCTAAAGGGTCCATACATGAATTAATGGGCCACAAAGCTGAAGCCCAATGCTTGATGGGAGATAATTAGGCCAAAATTCGTATCTTAAATATTAATAAATTAAAAGGGTTGAGTTAATCACTAAAATGACTCATATTTATCCTAAAAAGAGTCCTAGTCCTATCCTAACCCCTTGGCCATGGATCTAGAGCCCACCCAGGTCAATTAGAAGGATAAATGCTAGAAAAGGGTGAGATAATTATGGAATTTCAGAGTTGGAAGAGAGGAGAGAGTTTTAAGTGTTTTGGTAACCTAAAACATACAAATACTCTTCTATTTTGTACTTAGCCAACCTTATTGACCCTCTAGAGCTTGGAGGATGAGAAGGAGGATCTTTTGGATGAAGAGATCAAGGAGGAGGAGGCTTGGAACGAAGAGCTTCTTCGAGTTCTTTACTTTTCTTGCCCTAGGATTCAAACCGCTCAAAGATAGGCAATTTCTCAGGAAAAAAATAAATTAATTTTGACCCTAGATAGACCATGATCTAAGCATCAAAAGCCCCATATTTTCCCCAATTTTCATCATGCCATTCATGAGTATTTCGTGCTCAAAGTTCTATTAAGAACATGTACCCGATTTGACTTGTTCACCCTAAATCCATGCTCATGGTTGATCTTGTGCCATGTGTCACGTCCCCCCATTTAATATTTCCGTAAGTGTCGAGACACGACCGAACATGAAATCGAGAACAAGTTAGAAATTTTTCGAGCATTATTACCCGGGGTCATGACTTAACATAAAAATATAGATTTAGCGGTCATTCCTCAAAGTTGAGTTATTTACATAATTCCCAAACCGTAATTCAAACGTCAGACATAACAAGTGTTGATCTCTCAGCACACAATTCCTGTTGCCCCACCTTCTAGAACTGATGTATATCTAGAAAAAGAGTAGGTATGAGCAATCTTTCCCAGTATGATTTATCTTCTAATAACAAGGAAATAGATATTGGAATAAAAAAGAATTTACTGCATACGAGGATAACAATTAACAATGTTCAAGAAGGGAAGAATAATGCAAATCAAGATGTACAATATTAAACCATGCAAGATTAAATCGATACGTTAATGAACTGAATCAAAACAACGAGTGTCAGGCACATAATGACATGCCATCATTATCAAATAGATAATCACTATCTAGCAGTCCATTGAACACGTATTGACAGTAAGTGCAACTCAGTTATGTCATGATGATGGGAAATAATAACATATAATTGAATATTCCTCAATCAAGTAGTAGTTAGTGTCTGATGCTGAGACACTCAGTATGTCCATTCTCGGCGGGACATATTCAACTCATGTTCGATTCATTTAATATTTCCATAAATGCGCGACCCAACAGGCAATCGAGAACAAGTTTAAAATTTTTCGAGCAGAAATGGCTCGGGGTCATGACTTAACATAAAAATATAGATTTAACAATCGTTCCTCAAAGTTAAGGTGTAATTCTTTCAGAAGTCAATCGAAAGTTGATGCATCGAGTCGGTTTGCGAATCAGATGCTAAATGGAATTTCCAAACGATATTACCATGTCAAAACACCGGTCGTAGTTACAAGACGGTCTAAACTTACAAGTTCTGAAGATCTCATGTAGCATTTTCTACTCCTTTTTAGGCTTTACAGAATAGCTCTGTGATATGGTACTTAAGCTTACTTAACATATTAAGTCTTAAACCTTTTATCAAAAAGTCAACGGAAGAATACATCACGAGGATACTCATGAAATCAATATGGTCGATCGAACCATTCAATTACAAATTCTTATTTAGAATTGGAGATAATATCATAATAATGTAAAAGTCATATTAATGTAAAATAAGGGATGAGTTTGCAGTCTCGTCGGGTTTCTATTGACACTTCTGGAAGAAACAGTCCTACCTGAAAATCTATAACATCAGTCGACCGGAATGGCAGGGTCGGTCGATCGATTCCGGTAAAAACCAAAATCATAAAGCTTCAATCGCACGATCCAAATATGTTTGGAATGAAAGTGAAGAATCAAGAAGGATAGAGAGGATCCTACATATCAGTTGGGCATGACCGTTGGGTGGGGATGAACTTCCTATGCTCCTTATCTCTCTTCTTTCTTTCTCCTCGGAGCACTGTAGCCTCTTTCTCTCTCTCTTCTTTGCCTCTACACCTACTCCCCCTCTTCTTCTTTCCTCTGCACCTACTGCTCTCTCTCTCTCTCTCTCTTTTCTCTCTTTCTTTTGTATGGTGGTGTTTGGTGGAGGTAAGGAAGAGAAGTAGAAGAAGAAGGAGAATCGAAGAAGAGGAGGCAGAAGAAGAAGAAGAGGAAAAAGTGGAAGATGCAAAAGAAAAATGCAGAAGGAAGAGGTGAAGAAGATGGGGGGGGGGGGGGGGGGGGGGGGGGTTTTATAATGGAGGAGGATCCTTATCACCTCGCCACCTCCCTAGGATAAGGATCGCCTTAAACACACGAGGTCTTCCCAGCTTAGCCCCCAAGTTTCTTACGTAAGAGAGCTTACGTAATTCTCTTTAATTAGTTTAGGTTGATAGTTTTCTATCTAGATGATGTCCAATTAAGTTGAAATTTCAAACATAAGCTAATTGAGATATAATCCAAATTATAGTGATTTGTTTTTCATTTTTAGGATTAATTTTCTGTCAGGTGGAAATTGCCCCTAAAAATTATTATGTCGGTTTAATCTCGATATCTGTGCATCAATAAATTAAGATATTTATATTTTTGAGATCAGTACATTTTTATGGTAATTATGGTGTTAGATTTTATTTTTGTTATCGAATTTCGATGACACCTTGTCGGGGTGCGCACATCTGAAGACAGTACCAGAATTACATAAATTATGAGAAAGGATTCTAGATTCAACTGTAATCATGTTCTGATATCTTTTATGGTAATCAATATATTTTATATTGTTAAATATTTTATTATTATTTAAATTCTGGGTGTTACACCATGAAATGTTTATTGTGCATGCTACTTGATATCAAGAATCCATTGACAACCATTTTCTCCAATTTCTATCAAGTACCCTTTTCAAATTTAATCATTTTCCATCACTGTGTCTGATTTTGGTACATTGCGAAGTACCATGTATATATCATGATCATACCATGATAGAAGTCAAATTACTTCCTACTGTGGATACTCCTATGAGTCTAGTTTCATTTAAAATTGATTTCGTGATTTTTCATCATGTATATGATTTTATATGGATTTTTAAAGAGCCCTGTGTCAACCCTTTGAGGACTGGACCGCAACCCAAGGTTGCCCAATTCACCTTTTGGGCTCGGCCAGCTCCTCTGAGAACGCAACGGCCTGACTGGTTGCGCTCACAGGCGCGTCGCGACATAGGCGCACGTCGCGTTATTGACGCGAAAGCCTACTGTGTCGCGTTATTGACGTGACGGCCTACTGTGTCGCGTCCCTCATTCCTTTTTTGATTGACCTGAACACGACAGACCCAGGCGTCATGTTCATGATTCAATTGCCGTAATCGCGACATGACCCCCCGTCGCGTTTTAGAGCATCAACCTGATTGACTTGACTCAGTTCCATGAACGCAACAGTGCTACCCGTCGCGATTTGAATGTGATAGGGTCCCCCGTCGTGATTTAACTGTATTTTCCAGAACCCTATTATTCAATAGAATCTTGCTAAATCATACTCTATAATCATAGTTTAACCCCTGTAATGCACTGTTATGTACAATAACAATATGTTAATATATTTTGATAATATTCACAAGATTTTATTAATTAAAAGATGGTGCACAACTATCTTATGCTATCTTTGATTTTCTCTCACATGCACACCAAACATGAATTTTTGCCATGAGACTTTACTAAATTTCTCAATAATATATCTGGTAATTAAGTGCAATTATTCATGTAAATTTCTCATATTATTTTAAATGGACTTGTCTTCATTTTATTCGTTGATTTAATACCGTTATCGCATCCCTCTGCCTTTGAGCACTCAAGGCTAGATAAACAGCCATTTCTATACACACTTTATCTTGGCTTGGACGGCCTCTCCGTTGGGAATACTCCTAACTGAACTAGGAACTCCTTGTCGAGACCTCCGTAAGACTTCTTGGCTTTGGCAGACGTCCATTGTTGATGAGCAGGTTGTACCATCAATACCTATTTTACCTTTAGGGATCAGCATGATCCAACATCTTTAGATTTTCTCTCTTACCTTGAGATCACACTAGACCTCTGGCTTGTGTTCGTAGCATGGCTTTTGGGCAGTTAGTGACTTCCATCGGACTGCCGATACACGATCGTGTGTGTTGTGCAACTGCTATTATCGCCTGTTTATTGTTGTTTTGCGAATATGACTATTGTTCTCATCTATTATCTTTACCCTCTCATCTATTCACTTTCTCTCTATATTGTAACACCCTAATTTAAATAATAATAAAATATTGAACATCAGAAAGGATATTGATTACCATAAAAGATACAAAATATGATTACACTTGAATCTAGAATCCTTTCATATAATTTATGTGATTCCAGTATTGTCTTCAGATGTGCGCACCCCGACAGGGCGTCATCGAAATTTGGTAACAAAAGTAAAATCTAACAACACCATAGTTACCAGAAAAATGTACTGATCTAAAAATATAAATATCCTAATTTATTGATGCACATATATCAAGATTAAGCTAGCAAAATGATTTTTGGAGCAATTTTCACCCGACGAAAAATTAATAATAAAAAAATTAAAAAATTCACCATAATTTTGATTATATCTCAATTAGCTTATGTTAGAAATTTCTTCTCAATTGGATATCATTTAAGTATAAAACTAGTGGCCCAAAGAACCTAAACAAAATAAGTTTGATGTACGTAACCATTTACGCAAGCAGGGTGACGTAGGTGTGGGATGGCTACGTGTTGGGATTTTGGCGATACTTATTCTGGGAGGGTCGTGAGGTGATAAGGCTCCCCTCTTCTTATAAAACCCCCCTTCCAGTTCTTCTTATCTTCTTCCTTTTCTTCTTCTTCTTCCTACGTTCTCTTCTTCTTCTTCCGGCTGCTTCTTCTGCTACTTCTTCTTCTTTGTCTTCTTCACACTTCTTCTTCTTCTTCATCACCTTCTTCATCAAACCACCACCATGAAATAGAAAGAGAGAAAAGAGAGAGAGCAGCAGGTGCTGAGGAAAGAAGAAGAGAGGGAGTAGGTGTAGAGGCAAGGAAGAGAGAGAAAGAGGCTGCAATGTACTGAGGAGAGAGAAAGAAGTGAGATGAGGAGCTTAGGGAGTTCATCCCCACCCGACAGCCATGCCTAGCTTAAGTTGGTTCCACTCTATCCTTCTTGATTGTTCACTTCTATTCCAACATATTTGGACCGTGTGATGCAAGTTTTTATGATTATGGTTTTTACTAGAATCGGTCGACTGAATTTGTCATTTTGATTGACTGATCCCATAGTCCAACCCATAAACTAGCACTGGCTAAGTTGGTTGACCGATTTTCCTATTCCGGTCGACCGATTTTCCCCTGAAACCCAGAATAAATAGCTAGGTTGGTCGACCAATTTTGCTATTTCGGTCGACCGATTCCACAGTCGAAACCCAGAATTCAGTACTGGCTAGGTCGGTCGACTAACCCTTCCTCTCCGATTGACCGATTTAGTGTTTTCGAACGACCGATTTCTTCTGTTCGGTCAACCGACTTTGTGTTTTCAGACAAAACTGATTCTTCCAGAGGTGTCAGTAGGAACCCTGTAAAACTGAAACTCATACCACTTATAATTTGATGTTTCATTTACTTAAGATATTACATGTAAATAAGGAAGTACCCCCCATTTGAATCCAATAAAAATATCAGAAAAATTATATCTCTTACAAATAAAAAGTCAACTGTAACATCTCGGGCCTTCCGATTTTCGTCCGCCCGCATGTTGGATGACTGGCCATTAACGCGTCCGGCCTGGGCGACGCATTAGTGTCGCATCGGAGTTGCCCGACGCGATAGTCATCCGTGTTGCGCCTCGTTGTGCATTGCGTTCTTGTCGCGCTTGGTCAATGGGTCGCGACATGTTTCTGCTTTTCGGTCGTCTGGCGCCTATTAGGGTGATAGGTGTGGCAGAGCGACCTGTCAGGTTGTCGCGGCGTCCTCGAGGGATACGTTCTGGTCGCGGTGTGCATGACCGTCGCGTTAAGAGTGGTAACGCGACGCCCCGCCCCATCACGTCTTGGGGGCTAGAGGCTGAAAGCCTTGGTCGGCGCCCCTTTCCCTTTCTTTTCCTTCCTCCCTTCCCTCCTCCTCTCTGAGGTGGGGAAAGGTTTCCTCTCTCCGGCGGTTTGATCTTGGAGGCGCCGGCGGCTCGTGCGGAGCTTTGGGGTGGCGTCATGGAGTGTGGAGGAGTTGGTCTAGCCGTCGTAAAGGCCCCTCATGTGTTTGGTTCTTCATTTTCAGGTAGGGATTTCTTGTTCCCTTCCCAATCTGGGTGATTGGGAGCTGTCGTGGCTTTGTAGATAGTTCTACAGCTTTCCTTATGCTCCCCTCCCCCGTCTGTGCTTGTTTGTAGTGTGCGGGTGACCCCGGGAGGTAGCATCCCGGCGGTCTGCCTCTCGACTGATGTCGCGACCGCCGTGCACGTTGCGACATCAGAGGAGGCGTCGCCCCGGTCGGGCGTGACCTTATTGCGGCGCGTTCGGTCGTCGCGATAAGGGTTGTGGTCGCGGCCCAGTTTCCTGTCGCGACAAGGTTTCTATCGCGATGCGCTTTCCTGTCGCGACCTGGTGCTTGTCACGATGCCCTTCCCCGTCGCGTTACCATCGTGACGGCCTAGGAGGGCACGACAGTACCAGGCTTGCCTCGGGTGTTTCCATGGCCGCGGTTGGCGTGTCGGCATGTGCCCCAGGGCAGTGTGCCCTTAGGACCTTCTGGTAGGGAACGCGGCAGGTTGGCTTGCTGCGTTCAGTGGCCAAAGGTGACACATTTGTGGTTGTGTCCTAGCGGTGGCACTAGGAGGTTCGCGTCTGTCTAATAATCGATTGTCTGACTGTCAATCGATTATTAGAAGGGAGATGGTTTCTGTGCTGTCTGGTGGTGTTTCGGGTTTTTGGGCCATGCTGTGTGTGCCGTCATTGGCCGACGGTCCTCCTGGGGGGTTTTAGGGAGGTGTGCCGTGCTTGCCTGTGCCTTCTGGGCTTGTCTTGGTTACAAGTCAGCTGTGCTAGTTTCTGTGGTGGTTGCCCCGCCAGTTCACTTTTGTCTGGTGTAGGCACTTAAGGGCTTGTCCGCAAGACAGGTTGTTACCGTTACCTGGGACCCCTGGTCCCCGTGCGCCTATTAGAGGGAGTTCTCAGGGCGGCGGGTCTGCTCGAGTCACGGACTCTGGTAGTAGAGGGGAAAACGGTGGGGACAACAGTGTAGAGTCGTTTGTAGAGCTCTCTTAGCTGGTCTGTGTCGCCGAGGTTGTTGTGGTGCTCTTTCGGTGCGGACCAGCTAGTCCTTCTCACTGCCTCGCTCTGCGTTGGCTCTGGAGCTGCGTAGGGAGGTTAGGCGTGGGGCCGTAGCTTGGCCGGGCTGCGGTGGTTGGTTATGTGTTCTTTGCTGTGGCTCACTAGCCTCACTCTACCGGGAAGGTTGTAGGCAGGAGTCGGCGGCTGGCGAGCGAGGGGTGTGGACTGTGTGTCCCTCTCTTAGTTTCCGGTGGCGATGGCTTGGTTGACTTGTTGTGACGGCGGTTCACGTTGTTTCCAAGTGAGTCTCGTTGCCCAAGCCTGCACGGTGGTTTGTAGCCTAGCCATGTCTAGCTTCCACGGGCTTTGTTGGTCTGTCCTAGTTGGCCTGTGCTTGTGGCGGTGTTCCGCGTAGCGTGTTCTCTCAGGGTGCCTTGGGTAGGTACTTGACTGCTGGTTCTATAACCCGTTCCTTGGTGCCGTCCGTGGTGGCACCAGAATGTGTAGTTCCTTGACCTCGTGGCGTGTCCGAGGTCCAGGGTGGTTCTGCTTGTGGGCCCTCAACCTTGTGGAGGTTTGAGGTGGCCGTGCTTGTGGTGAGACATTCCTTCTCACGTGGTTGCTCTGTAACGCCCCATATAAGAATATGTTAAATGGACTAAATCAGCAAACTACCAACAACTCGGACTAGTCATTTTCAGAGCTCGAGAAGGAAAAGAACTCTGAAGTTAAGCGTGCTCAGTTGAGAGTAGTCCCAGGATGGGTGACCTTCCTGGGAAGTCTACCAACTAGTATGGTTGTTGGGCCAGTTTGTTGGTTAGGTCGTCACAAATGGTATCAGAGCCTTGCCCAGCCGGAAGTGCAGAAACTAAGTGCCACATAAGGCAAAGTGCTGTGCTATGGGAGCCACCTCTTCAGGCCATAATGGCGCAAAGTGCTACATTGGGAGCCACCTCTTGAGCCTATGGGGGCCACCTCTAGAATCCTACTCCTCGCCTGGGGTTTGATTGTGTGCTATATGTGAGCAGCGACGAGGACCTCGCTTATATAAGAGGGGTAGATTGTAACACCCCATATAAGAATGTTAAATGGACTAAATCAGCAAACTACCAAAAACTCGGACTAGTCATTTTTAGAGCTCGAGAAGGAAAAGAACTCTGAAGTTAAGCGTGCTTAGTTGGGAGTAGTCCCCAGGATGGTCACCCCATTTGTTGTTGGGTCGTCACATGCTCGTGTCTCTTGTGGTGACACCTGGTTGTTCCTTCCCGACCTCGTGGAGGTCTGGGATGTCGGTGCTTGTGTCGTGAGACTCCAGTCTCACGTGGTTGCTCTGGTGTTCCGTGAGCTCTTTATCTCAGCGGGTGTGTGCCGAGGGTTGCTTCCGTATTGTGTTTGACTCCGCTGGTTCTGCGGGAGTCGTGTCTGGCCCGACCCTGGTTGTGGGTCATGGCATTACTTTGTTCCGTTGCTTTGTAGTACTCTGCAGTAGGTGTTTCTCGCTTTACTACTTTCTAGATTAGTTTGCTTCCGCTTTTGTTTGAGTTCCTGCTGCTCTGGCTGGTAAGGGACTGGTTATCCCTACTGAGCTTTGTTCGCAAGGCTCACCCCCCTACTCTCTTCCGGTAGGGACTCGCTGTCGCAGGAGTTCGTTGCCGGACGGTGGTGGTGACAGTTTATTGCGCCGCGCGTTGCCAACAGTGTGAGTTGTGAGCGTGAGCGCTTGTGCTGTGTGAGTTGAGAATTGCCTTTTTACAAGTCCTCGGGGTATGCCCCTTAAGGATTGCACCTTTCTTTCTGTACCTGTACTTTTATTTGAGACTTGTTGTACATATTTTCCTTATTAATGTACAAGCTTTCTTGTTATAGTTATTTGAATTCATTGCTTATCTCACTAGACTAAATTCTAACCCTTTCGGGTCTTCGGATCTGTGGGTGGCGGCACGACCTTCGGGGTCTCTGGCGGGGGTCTGGGAGGTCGGGTCGTTACATCGACTCTCCCACCGAAGAAGAAAAACGTGATTTTGGCGATTCCATCAAAATATCGTCTTTCTAATCTCTCATAATTTGGCCTACCTGAAAGTCTCATAATTCAAATAAACCTAGTAGAATGCTAAAAATCCAAGGTTCGGTGAAAAATGATAAACATGCATATGACTTCTCCAAGGGAGCCCTCTCCTACTGAAAGAAAAGTCAAACATGCCCATCCCTTATTTTACATTTATATGACTTTTACATTGATATGATATTAATTCTAATATTGAATAAAATTAGTAATTGAATGATTTGATCGACCATATTGATTTCATGACTATCTTTGTAAGGCCCTCAAACTTTGTTCCTTATTTAGACTTTGTTCCTTATTTCTGTACATATTGTATTTGAATAATGTTGTACATATGTATACATGTGTTTTTTATGTACATATTGTTTTATTAATTGTACATATGGTGTTTAAATTATACATTACATTGCATGTATATATGTATATAGTGTATGTTTTTTGGGCATTTCTGTGTTCTGGCCGAGAGGCATGTTAACGTAACATGAGTGGACGTTTATAGGGAGTCGATGTCCAGATCGATGGACGCCATTCCCAGTAAACGGCAACAATGTGGCCGTCTAATTCCTCAGAATTTGTGCAGTTTCAGATCTAGAAACGACTGTGTTTCCTTTAGTTCTTGTTTTGGAAACTGACTCCCAATGGTAGGATTCCAACCCTTAAGCGTAGCCCAACCTTAGCTTATAAAACACCCTTTTCGATCGGATTAAGTCTTTTGGCTCTTGGGGAAAACCCTAGAACTTTGTGTGAAAGCTGAACTTTGTAATGTGTAATGTGAACTGTGCAATGTGTAAAATGAGCATGTGAATTGTTAAGTGAATACGTTAGTATGTGAATAAGTGTAAACCATGTGATTATGTTTAATTCATGCCAAATAGCAAGCTAAATGTGTATATAAATGTGATAAATGCATGAGAAAATGGTTAGATTTCATGTTAGGTATGCTATTTACTTTGTACATAGTTCCATACTTTTATTGTGTATAGTTGCAAAATGCTTTGAATAAGATTTGAATCTTTGAACTATGTTGAATAGAATGTGTAGAAAGTAGACTATAGGTTATATAATTAGTTGTTTAAGTAGCATGAAGCATGCACCATATTTATTTCCTAAATACTTAAGAGACTAGTTTGTGATTGTGATATGAGTAAGATTGTATTCTTAGATTGCTTGCCAGGTCTCTTTAGACTCATCCTTGCTTTGGCGTACATGTGTGACAGGACTTCTGAGGAGGAGATAGTTAGGAGAGACTCCAAGAGGGAGAAGTAGCTATTTTAGGGGGATTTCTACATTTGTACTTTTCTTTCATAAGTATGTAATGATTAAAAGTGCATAATTTATTTGGACAATGTACTTTATTTTTTTGAAGTTGTAATAATGTGGACACTTGTATTTCTTTTATTACTATCTAGACTATGGATATTTGATGATGATGATGGATGAGAATGAACTTATTTATTTATTCTGCTATAATCTTGTAATATTTGTGTACATCTCAATCTAATGTTAGTGTTGGGTAAATGTCCCACTGTGACGGCGTTCTTTATACCGACGTGGATTGGTATAATCGTACCGGTATAAGGAGGGTCGTTACAATCTTCGTGATGTATTCTTCCATTGATTTTTAGTTTTAAGGCATAACATGTTAAGTAAGCCTAAGTACCACATCACATAGCTATTATCTAAAGCCTAAAAAGGAGTAGAAAATGTTACATGATATGTCTAGAACTTCTAAGACTGTCTTATAACTACGACTAGTGTTTTCGACATGGTAATATCGTTTGGAAATTCCGTTTAACATCTAATTTGCAAACTGACTTGATACATCGACTCCTGATTGAATTCAGAAAGTCCAATCTCGACTATGAATTACAACTCGAATTTGGTTCACTATCATAAACCTCTCATATTATATAACTGTGTTACCCCTTGAAACTCCAATCATTTCCAACTCTTTTGAGATTCTTATATAATCTTTTACATGTGCCTTGTCTTTGAAATTCTAAAGTGCTACATAATTGTCTGGGAACATAACAATAATGAATGTGTACTTACTATTCAGGTCTTCGGATTCTACTGGATCAAGATGCTTGTAGGGGCAAGTCCAAGTCCTTGGGAGGAACACTCGAACTCGGTCACTGAATTGGACATGATTCGAATATACCCGTCACGAATAGATCTTCCAAACCCGGCCACTGAATCGGTCTATTCGAATATACCCGTTGAGAATGGATCTTCCAAACTCGGCCACTGAATCGGTCTATTCGAATATACCCATCGAGAATGCATCTTCCAAACCCGGCCATTGAATTGGTCTATTCAAATATGTCTCGTCGAGAATGGACCTACTGAGTGTCTCAGCATCGAACACTACCTACTGCTCGACTGATGAATTATATGTTATTGTTTCCCATCAGCATGACTTAACTGGGTTGCATTTACTGTCAGTATGTGTTCAATGGATTTCTAGATAGTGATTACACGTTTGATAATGATGGCATGTCATTATGTGTCTGACACTCATTGTTTTGATTTAGTTTTTTTTTTAATTGGATACGACAATGGAGTGGGCCTCCAAAGTCGTGATCAGCTAGCCGATTTTCTATTATATATGAAAAAGCATAAAGTAAAAGGAGTACATAGACCACGGGGGCAACAGGGCAACTGGGATAACCGGGATACCGAGGACAAAGGGGCACAAACTAAAGACTGCCTACGCAGAGGGGTCACAAGTACATGACACATCAGCCCAATACACAAGAAATCAGTCCTCGAAGTTCTAACACTCACTACAAGAAAAAAACTATTTAGCGATGACCTCAGTCCGTCGCTATGCCGTCGCTATTCTGTCGCTACAATGTCTAGAGACATAATAGCGACGGGATAGCGACAGACTTAGTCGGCAGCTATATGTTGGATGCTAATTAGGGGCGGACGGGCGGGCGTCGCTACGTTGTCGCTAATCACGACGGATTAGCGACGGCAATGGGCTGTCGCAACGGCTGTCGCTAACCTATGCACCAGTCAATATCAGCGGCAACCCATATCCCGTCGCTAAAATTCGTCGCTAAATTAGCGACGACTTAGCAAATCTGATGGACGAACCTTATCGCTGAATCAGCGACGGATGTTGGAGATGGACTCTGATCCGTCACAATTCCATCGCTAAATAAATAAAAAATATATATATATTTTAAAAATATATTTATTTTTTTAAATCTATATACAATTCATATAACAACTAACTAAAAAATAAAATATATCACAATCACCATTCATATATAACAAAATCACATAAGTAAAATTCAAACATTTCACACTAACACATTTTTTTCACCTCTATACAATTCATATAACAATTAACTAAAAAAAAATATATCACAATCACCATTCACATATAACAAAATCACATAAGTAAAATTTAAACATTTCACACTAACACAAATATCTGTTAAATGTTTGACAACAAATTACAAAAGTGTTTACATAGATAATGAAGAAGATAAAAATAGAAAAGTCAAATGACGAGACTCCTAATCCTCTGGAAAACGAGTCTCGTGGTCGTCGCCATCTACATCACTGCTAGATTGTTCTCCAATAGCCTACAAACACAAAATAATTATTAGACATGTATGTATATGAAGAAGAGATAAGAGATCATTTTACAGTATAAGTAAAATTTAAACATTTCACACTAAGTTAAATATTTGCAACAAGTCACAAAAATGTTTACGTACCCTCCTCCGACATCACACAAATACATACATAACCTTTGATCGGAAGAGGGGTTACGCTGAAAAACTTCCGTTATAGGTAGATAAATCCGTGTAATGCTTAATCATTAGCAAACCATTCCACAAAGGTATCTTTGAACATATTATACTTCACAAGGTAACAAAGTATTAATACGCATTATTTACAAAAGACAAGTTTCTCTCTCTAACTTAATACATCATCAACTAAAAGAAACTACTAAAGCTACATTATTCTTCTTCATCTGTTCATCGTCCGCAGCGGAATTAGGATTCACATGTAGCTGAGATTATACACACCTTCAATCTGAAAGGGTTGGAGGAAACAAAGACATGAGTCGAAAGGACTCAGTAGGTATAAGTAAACATAGCGTAGAAGTTTCATTTGCAGAACGGAATGAATATTCAAATAATGCATACGTTGATCAAAACATAATTGCTCATGAATTTCATACCTAACATAAACATATAGCCCAAGTTAATTTCATGACGGACTCAAACGAATATCAGAACAAAAGTCATATTTGTCTTTCAAAATTCATATCATAACTTGATTTCGGAACAAACTTGACATGCATCACTGCTCTCAAGAGGTTACTATATAATCGTAAATACATCCTCCGTGCCTAGGCGATTACAACACCTTGGATCTTGTTCATTGAGCAAGAACGATGTATAAATTTTTTATTACCCACCATCGTCAGTCCATTGACTTGGATTTACATACGTACAAACTGTCGCCCTCAGTTGATCACAAGTAGCGGGTGCTACTACAAGTGATCCTAAACCCTCTTTTGAAGAGAGCATTGTCTTCAGATCATAACTTCCTTTCATGAGCATAACAGAAATGGGAAATCCAAAAGTAGTTTTGGTTGAGAATTAATACCAATATCTTAGTGACAAAGTAGCTTAGAGTTCAAGAGTATAAGAAAGACAATTGCTGAGACAGGTTATGACTCAAGCCAATAACTTCAGAAGATTTGAATCATATAAGAATCCAAAAGAAAATGAAGATCCATAATGGTCATCATCACACACTCATCCTTGTAGTGAATCAAGGTACACAAGGATTTACTCAAGGTTCACACACACATAATTAAGGAACTCTGTTCCATTACTAATTTCAGAATTTGAGAATCTCACAAGAACAATCTTGTTCGGAACTTTTAAGGAATGGTTTATGGTGGAAGAAAAGTAACATGACTGATTCTTGTAGGTGTTTAGGTGGTAAAAAACCACAAAATTAAGTGGTCCATTGGTTGGAATAATTGGGTAAGATTTACAACAAAAACGAAGCAAAACAAGTGCTGGAAACATGATACTGTCAGCACCTGTCGAGAGGCAAGAGCTTGCTGTCGACAGGGGCTGGTTTCCAGAACTGGAATTTCAGTTCTGTGTGTACCTGTCGACAGCAAGCTATGGGCCTGTCAACAGCAACACACAGTGATGGTTTTCTGGTTTCTGGAAATAGGTTCCTGTCGACAGCAAGGAGTTCATCTGTCGACAGGTCTTGTGCAAACTTTCAGAAATGGTTCTAAACCAACTATAATGATACTAAGAAACTCTTCTATCATTCCTAACATGATTAGGACTTAATCCAAACATAATCTTAGCCTCAAACATGAAGCTATCATGACAAGAGAATGAAAGATAAAGACATGAAATGTGGTTCATATGGTTGATCTTTCAAGAAGGCAAATTCAAAGGAAAGTTCAAGGAAAATGGAATGGAAAAGATTCACAATGTCTTAAGATATCAAAATGTCTAGCAACACTCTAAAACATAAATTACAACCTCATATATAAACTTATTCGTGACTTGTTAACAAGCTCAAAGGTAACTCGTATGAGGCTGTAATCTTTCCAATTAAAAGGGAGAATAGGAGTACAAAGAGAAGCTGGGAACCTACCAATCATACATACTAACACATGATTTCAGGGGATGGTTACAATTCATATAAGGATTCACAAGTTTAAGCCAAGTATGTAGGGATCTTGAATTCTTTAGCAAAGGTTATAGCTAAGGATTTAGAAAAGTAGGAAGAACCCTACCTGATTATAGAGTAAAACCTTTAGTTCACCTTAACAAGGAACCTATCACAAGTAGGAGGAAGGCTCGGCAAAGTTGCAAACACAGTTGCAGCTGATGTAGAGGTATCAGCCATGACAGCTACACCTCTAGTACGGTAGTCTCCTCCAAGCAACGACAGTGGCAACACTCTCCAAAGAGAAGGGACTGTCAAGAGCAGCAGCAAGAAAGTGAAAGGTTTGTATGATGGGTAAGAGGGGAGTTTTTATAGTTCCTCCAGGTTTCATGCAGGCCGGCACATCAGCCGTATAGGTGTTGAGATAAAACCTCACTTCTTCACCCACAACCACGTCTCTCATGCGTACACTCTCTTGGTTACACGCAGGTAACCTTAATGATAGCCCAACCCATAGATAAGCCTTATCCTAATGTGTGTTGGCTTCTTCTAAGCCTCACACGTAGCTCCGGGAAAAACCCAGAAAAATCCCTGCCGTAAATAGCCTATAAATCAGCTGGGCCAAAGATCTTCATGTTTAGGTGTCCTAATGATAACCGTTTAACTTGAAATTTCAACCATAGACTAATATGATAGTTTTACAAATTATCATGATTTTATTTTAATTTTTAGAATTTATTTTCTGATGGGTGAAAAATCACCCCAAAATAGTTGCGTCGACTTAATCTCAAAATCTGTGCGTCAAAAATTCTGAATAATTACATTTTTAATATCTCCATAATTTTCTAAGAATTATGGTGTTCTCAGATTTTATTTTTGTTACAGTTTTCCGGTGTCGCCTGTCGGGGTGCGTACGACCGAAAGTAGTACCTGGGTATGATAAAGTGTCTTAAACATACCCTTAATCCTAAATATCACAATTTAAACCTAATCGGTTTGCATAAACAAGAATTTCTAAGCAAATCATGGTATTTAAAATTTGAGGGCATTACATTTCTCCCTCTGTTAAAATAAATTTCGTTCTCGAAATTGGCAAAATTTACTTACCAAATAGCTGTGGATACTTTTCTTTCATCTCTTGCTCCAATTCCCACGTTTCTTCTTCGATGAACGCGTTTTTCCATAAGATCTTCACCATAGAAACTGCTTTATTTCTGAGGACCCGTTCTTTCCTGTCCAATATTTTTACTGGTTCCTCTTGTATAGTTAAATCTGGTCGTATTTCCACATCTTCGTGGCTAATCACATGTGAGGGGTCCATTATGTATTTCCTTAACATGGATATGTGAAATACATTATGAATGTGTGATCAGGAGGGCAGAAGAGCTAATTGGTATGCTACTTCCCCTATTCTCTGTAATATTTCAAAAGGCCCTACATATCTTGGACTGAGTTTTCCTTTCTTACCAAATCTCATGATACCTTTGGTTGGAGAGATCTTTAGAAATACATGCTCACCTATGTTAAACTCCAGTGGCCTTCTTCTTCTATCAGCATACTTCTTCTGTCTGTCTTGAGCTATTAATAATCTCTTCTTGATTAATTTAACCTTCTCTGAGCAATTCTAATTAATTCTGGCCCAATGAGACTCTTTTCTCCCACTTCTGTCCAACAGAGGGGTGATCTACAGGGTCTACCATATAATGCCTCATATGGTGCCATTCCAATACTTGTATGGTAACTATTATTGTATGCAAACTCAATCAAGGTAAGTAATCATCCCAGCTACCACGCCAATCCAAACTACATGCTCTTAGCATACCTTCGAGTGTTCTGATAGTTCTTTCTGATTGGCCATCGGTTTGTGGATGATATGCTGAACTAAATTTTAATTGTGTACCCATGGCTGCCTGCAAACTTTTCAAAAATCTAGTAGTGAACCTTGGATCTCTATCCAAAATTATTGACAAAGAAATTCCATGAAGTCTCACTATTTCCTTTATATACAATTGAGCCAAATCTTCTAATGATTGTGTCTTCGTAATTGCTAGAAAATGAGCCGATTTAGTTAATCTATCCATAATTACCCAAATAGCATTATGCTTCTTTCTTGTCTTTGGCAAACCCATTATGAAGTCCATGGTTATCTGCTCCCATTTCCATATTGGAATTTCAATTAGTTGCATAGGCCCTGCTGGCTTCTGGTGCTCAGCTTTTATTTGTTGACATGTCAGACATTTACTCACAAATTCTGCTATGTCCTTTTTCATTCCATGCCACCAAAACTGCTTTTTCAGATCCTGATACATTTTAGAGCTTCCAGGATGAATTGAATACTGAGATTTGTGTCCTTCCTTCAATAACCCACTTTTAATTTCTTCATTCTCCGGTATGCATATTCTGTTTTGAAATCTAATTATCCCTTAACCATCTCTGATGTATCCGGGTTTATTTACCATCTCTTTTAGTTTCTGATCTTGGTTCTATGCTTCACTAATTTTATCTATTAATATCGACCTTACTGATAATTGTGCCAATATCAGATTTTCTGCATCACACCTTGGTGAGTATTCGATCAAATATGTCATTTCTTTCCACTGTTGGTGCAATTGTAATGCTCTTGATTTCTTTCTGCTCAAAGCATCAACAATTACATTAGCTTTACCTAGATGGTAATATACTGTAAAATCATAATCCTTCAAAAATTCTAACCATCTCCTTTGTCTTAGATTCAGTTCCTTCTGAGAAAATATGTACTTTAAACTCTTATGATCAGTATAAACTTCAAATTGTTCCCCATATAAATAGTGGCGTCAGATCTTCAAAGCATGTATGATCGCTTCCAATTCTAAGTCATGAGCCGGATAATTTCTTTCATGATCTTTTAATTGTTTAGAGGCATAAGCTACCACTTTCCCATGTTGCATAAGAACACATCCAATTCCTCTTTGAGATGCATCCGTGTACACTATAAATCATCTCGATCCTTGTGGTAAAGTAAGAATCAGAGCTGTGGTAAGCTTCTCTTTTAATTCCTAAAAACTGGCCTCATTTCTCATTCCACACAAAAGGGTCTCTTTCTGGTTAATTGAGTCAAGGCATAGCTATAGAAGAAAAACTTCAATAAATCTCCTATAGTTTCCAGCTAATCCCAAGAAACTTCGGATTTCTGATGGAGTTTTGGGTCTTTCCCAATTTAGAACTGCTTCAATTTTACTTGGGTCTACTGCCACAGCTTTTCCAGAATTACATGACCAAAATTTTCACTTCTTTGAGCCAAAAATCACATTTACTTAACTTAGCATACAATTGATGATTCCTTAATGTTTGTAGTACAATTCTGAAATGCTCCTTATGTTCTTCTTCATTAGAAGAGTATATCAACACATCATCTATAATACTACCACAAAATTATCCAAATAAGGCTGAAATACCCTATTCATCAAATCCATAAATACTGCAGGTGCATTAGTCAATCCAAAGGGGATTACTAAAAACTCATAATGTCCGTATTTGGTTCTAAATGTAGTCTTAGAAATATCATCTTCTTTGACTCTCAATTGATGGTACCCCGACCTTAAATCGATCTTAGAGAATACTGTAGCAGACTGGAGTTGATCAAACAAGTCATCAATTCTAGGTAATGGATATTTGTTCTTGATTGTGACTTGATTCAACTTTCTAAAATCAATGCATAATCTGAGGGATCCATCTTTCTTTCTAACAAATAATACTGAAGCTCCCCATGGTGATACACTTGGTCTAATAAAACCTTTATCTAACAAATCTTGCAACTGCCTCTTTAATTCTGTCAATTTGGCTGGTGCCATTCTGTAAGGAGCTATGGATATAGGTAGGGTCCCAGGTAAAAGTTCAATAGTAAAGTCAATTTCTCTATTTGGAGGTAATCCAGTTAGATCATCAGGAAAAACTTTTGGAAATTCTTTTACAACATCGATATTTTGAACTGATACTTGTTTATGCTCATCTGGTATAACCATCACACTTGCCAAATAACCTTGACAACCATTTTTCAGCCATTTCATAGCTTTAAGTGCTGATATAGTCTTCTTATTTCCATTATTCTTTGGACATGTATAGCTGAAATATGCTAATCCCGTCCTTTTAAATGTTAAGACTTTCTTATGGCAATCTAATACTGCATGATTTTCTGCTAACCAATCCATTCCCAGTATTATGTCAAAATCTTGCATGTTATCCAGTACATATACATATGCAATAAATTCATGCTCTCCTATTTTCAAATTTACTTCAGGGATAACAGAGGTAAGTGTAGCTATTTGACTAGTAGGACAGTCAAGTATCATGCTTCCTACTAATTTATCTGGTTTCCGAGATATAGAATTAACAAATACCCGAGAAATAAAAGAGTGTGTAGCTCTAGGGTCAAATAACACTCTAGCATACATATTTTCGGTTAGGAGAATACCTTCAGCTATTGTAGGGGTGTCCTGGGCTTCTTCCTTTGTCAGAGCAAAGACTCTAGCTGGTCCCTTGGGTGGTTGTCTTGGAGCCTACTGGAAGTAAGGTTGTGGCTTTGGTGTCTTTGACTAGTCTGTTCTGACTGAACAATCCTTAATTATATGCCCTTTCTGACCACATCCATAACATTTTCCCGCTACTTTCCAACATTCATTACCAGGGTGTCTTCCTCCACATTGAGCACACACGGGCCAACTCTTTTTTTGTTCTCCCTGCTGCTTAGTTGAATCAACTTTTCGCTTCTGACCTTTATTTCCTTATTATACACAATTTTCTTCTTACCCCCATTGGTTTCTTTGTTTTCATATACTCCTCAAACTCAGATTCCACTATAAATGCAGTCTTCAGTGCCATAGCCATATTTTGGGGATCTAGTGGAGCTACCGCTGCTCCTCACACCGGGTTTCAATCCTCTCAAAAACTTCTTTACTCTTCTGATTTCATTGTCACAAATATGAGGTGCATACTTTTCCAGTTCAGTGAATTTGGTCTCATACTCTGCCACAGTCATGTCTTTTTGCTCCAACTGTAAAAATTCCACTTCTTTCCTATCCTTGACATGTGGTGAGTGTATTTCTCATACAATTCTCTTAGGAACTCTTCCCAACTAATATTATCCCTTCTATTTCTAAATGCATTTCTCATGGCAGATTGCCACCATTCTTTGCTCTATCCTGGAGCATGTATGTCGCCAACGTGACTTTGTCTTCTTCTTCACATCTTATGGCCTTAAATATCTTTTCCATTTCTCTAACCCATCATTCTGCACCTCAGGCTGGCCATTTCCTTTAAAGGCTGGAGGTCCCATCTTCTTAAATTTTTCTAACAAATATGTTCCAGTAATCCTTCCTCCATTCATGTCTTGTTGGTTCTTCATTAGTGTTTGCACTAACCCCTGAAATGACTGCATAAATGTAGCAAAATCAGGAGTCTCAGTACTTCCTTCTTGAGAATTTCCGGCCAATGGGACATTGTGAACTTCCTCCCTAGAGCTTTCCTCATGCCTATCCTCACTGGATGTGTCGATAGCTTTTCCTTTGTTTGCCATTTCCTGGAACACCATCAAACACATCCAATTAATTCATACTAACTACTTAAATTCTAAAAAACCAAAATGATCTTTAGAAATTCTATAATACACACAAATGTTCTATTTATTTCCTTTGTGAAAATGGTCACAGGAATTCTATCACCCATAACCTTGCTCTGATACCACCTCTGTAACACCCTCCTCCGACATCACATAAATACATACATAACCTTTGATCGGAAGAGGGGTTACACTGAAAAACTTCCGTTATGGGTAGATAAATCCGTGTAATGCTCAATCATTAGCAAACCATTCCACAAAGGTATCTTTGAACATATTATACTTCACAAGGTAACAAAGTATTAATACACATTATTTACAAAAGACAAGTTTCTCTCTCTAACTTAATACATCATCAACTAAAAGAAACTACTAAAGCTACATTATTCTTCTTCATTTGTTCATCGTCCGCAGCAGAATTAGGATTCACATGTAGCTGAGATTATACACACCTTCAATCTGAAAGGGTTGGAGGAAACAAAGGCATGAGTCGAAAGGACTCAGTAGGTATAAGTAAACATAGCGTAGAAGTTTCATTTGCAGAACTGAATGAATATTCAAATAATGCATACGTGGATCAAAACATAATTGCTCATGAATTTCATACTTAACATAACATATAGCCCAAGTTAATTTCATGACGGGCTCAAACGAATATCAGAACAAAA
This sequence comes from Colocasia esculenta, assembly GCA_014218235.1. Lineage (NCBI taxonomy): Eukaryota > Viridiplantae > Streptophyta > Magnoliopsida > Alismatales > Araceae > Colocasia > Colocasia esculenta. Next base: position 58,660,786 of record CM024760.1, read on the forward strand.
GTCATATTTGTCTTTCAAAATTCATATCATAACTTGATTTCAGAACAAACTTGACAGGCATCACTGCTCTCAAGAGGTTACTATATAATCGTAATTACATCCCTCTGTGCCTAGGCGATTACAGCACCTTGGATCTTGTTCATTGCACAAGAACGGGTATATTTTTTATTACCCACCATCGTCAGTCCATTGACTTGGATTTACATACGTACAAACTGTCGCCCTCAGCTGATCACAAGTAGCGGGTGCTACTACAAGTTATCCTACACCCTCTTTTGAAGAGAGCACTGTCTTCAGATCATAACTTCCTTTCATGAGCATAACGGAAATGGGAAATCCAAAAGTAGTTTTGGTTGATAATTAATACAAATATCTTAGTGACAAAGTAGCTCAGAGTTCAAGAGTATAAGAAAGACAATTGACTGAGACAGGGTTATGACTCAAGCCAATAACTTCAGAAGATTTGAATCATATAAGAATCCAAAAGAAAATGAAGATCCATAATGGTCATCATCACACACTCATCCTTGTAATGAATTAAGGTACACAAGGATTTACTCAAGGTTCACACACAATAATTAAGGAACTCTGTTCCTTTACTAATTTCAGAATTTGAGAATCTCACAAGAACAATCTTGTTCGGAAATTTGAAGGAATGGTTCATGGTGGAATAAAAGTAACATGACTGATTCTTGTAGGTGTTAAGGTGGTAAAACCACAAAATTTAAGTGGTCCATTGGTTGGTAATTTGGGTAAGATTTACAACAAGAAACGTAGCAAAACAAGTGCTGGAAACATGATACTGTCAGCACCTGTCGACAGGCAAGAGCTTGCTGTCGACAGGGGCTGGTTTCTAGAACTGGAATTTCAGTTCTGTGTGTTCCTGTCGACAGCACACACAGTGATGGTTTTCTGGTTTCTGGAAATAGGTTCCCGTCGACAGCAAGGAGTTCATCTGTCGACAGGTCTTGTGCAAACTTTCAGAAATGGTTCTAAGCCAACTATAAATGATACTAAGAAACTCTTCTATCATTCCTAACATGATTAGGACTTAATCCAAACATAATCTTAGCCTCAAACATGAAGCTATCATGACAAGAGAATGAAAGATAAAGACATGAAATGTGGTTCATATGGTTGATCTTTCAAGAAGGCAAATTGAAAGGAAAGTTCAAGGAAAATGGAATGGAAAAGATTCACAATGTCTTAAGATATCAAAATGTCTAGCAACACTCTAAAACATAAATTACAACCTCGTATATAAACTTATTCGTGACTTGTTAACAAGCTCAAAGGTAACTCGTATGAGGCTGTAATCTTTCCATTAAAGGGAGAATAGGAGTATAAAGAGAAATTGGGAACCTACCAATCATACATACTAACACATGATTTCAGGGAATGGTTACAATTCATATAAGGATTCACAGTTTAAGCCAGTATGTAGGGATCTTGAATTCTTTAGCAAATGTTTAGAGCTAAGGATTTAGAAAAGTAGGAAGAACCCTACCTGATTATAGAGTAAAACCTTTACTTACCCTTAAAAAGGAACCTATCACCAGCAGGAGGAAGGCTCGACAAAGTTGCAAACACAGTTGTAGCTGATGTAGAGGTATCAGCCACGACAGCTACACCTCTAGTAAGGTAGTCTCCTCCAAGCAACGACAGTGGCAACACTCTCCAAAGAGAAGGGACTGTCAAGAGCAGCAGCAAGAAGAGTGAAAGGTTTGTATGATGGTTAAGAGGGGAGTTTTTATAGTTCCTCCAGGTTTCATGCAGGCCGGCACATCAGCTATACAGGTGTTGAGGTAAAACCTCTCTTCTTCACCCACAGCCACGTCTCTCATGCGTACACTCTCTTGGTTACACGCAGGTAATCTTAATGATAGCCCAACCCATGGATAAGCCTTATCCTAATGTGTGTTGGCTTCTTCTAAGCCTCACACGTAGCTCCGGGAAAAACCCAGAAAAATCCCTGCCGTAAATAGCCTATAAATCAGCTGGGCCAAAGATCTTCATGTTTAGGTGTCCTAATGATAACCGTTAACTTAAAATTTCAACCATAGACTATATGATAGTTTTACAAATTATCATGATTTTATTTAATTTTTAGAATTTATTTTCTGATGGGTGAAAAATCACCCCAAAAATAGTTGCGTCGACTTAATCTCAAAATCTGTGCGTCAAAAATTCCGAATAATTACATTTTTAATATCTCCACAAATTTCTAAGAATTATGGTGTTCTCAGATTTTATTTTCGTTACAATTTTCCGGTGTCGCCCTATCGGGGTGCGTACGACCGAAAGTTGTACCTGGGTATGATAAATTGTCTTAAACATACCCTTAATCCTAAATATCATAATTTAAACCTAATCGGTTTGCATAAAAAAGAATTTCTAAGCAAATCAGCATTACAGAAGTACTCAAATTCCTCATCAGAATCTACGCTTCGAATTGAGGTGCTACGAGTGTGGGCAACCCAATTATTATGTAGGGTTAGCAGATCCACTTCCTCAGTCTCAATGCCTGGGATACTTCTAATGTTGTATTGCATCAGGAGGCATATCACGTGGCCACCGGCGGGCCCTTTCACTCCCGGTTGAGCGGGAGCTGTGGTTGGAAAAGGCAGGGGTGGCGGTTTTGTTGTATTCATGCGGATCTCACCTTTCTTGTTTTTTTTTTCGCAGTGCTTCAGCAAAGGACATCCGGGGAGCTGATGGAGATGCCGAGGCTTCCACCCCACATGGGGGCTGCAGCGTTCAGAACTGAAGGTGATATACCCTTGCATTTAGGTGCAACCGGGGCTGCTTGTTGCAGGGTGGTTGCAATGGGGGCAGCATGCACAAGAGTAGTTAGTAGTGGCACCTCATGCACTGCGGATCTGCATGGCTCCCTAAAAGGGGCAGCTGGCATTTCATCGAACATTTGAACTGCATTGTTTCTTGACTGGCGACTGCTGCACCTCCAAGAAGCACCGGGGCAGGAACAACAAGGGTAGTTGTTGCTTGCTCAGTAGGTTGTTGAGGTGGCATTTCATCATGCATTTGCACTGCGCATTTAGTTGGCTGTTGTTCCTGGTGGAGCTGGCCAGCTGTGGGGGTATCACTGACATGAGGAACATCATAAAGGGCTGCAGGAGCAGGGGCATGTGCGTTTGGGTCCCTAAATGGTGCCATGGCATGGGCTTCTCATGGGACAGAGCCATCTGGTGCAGCAACAACAAGAGGTGGCGCTACAATGTCCATAGAAGCTGCTCTAGAGGAAGATGACTGTCCATCAGGTTTGTTGGCATTGCTCTTATCCATTTTGATTTAGTTCATTAATGTATCGATTTAATCTTGCATGGTTCAATATTGTACATCTTGATTTGCATTATTCTTCCCTTTCTTGAACACTGTTAATTGTTATCCTCGTGTGGAGCAAATTTTCCTTGATTCCAATATCCATTTCTTTGTTATTAGAGAATAAATCCTACTGGGCAAGACTACTCATACCTATTCTTTTTCCAAGTATTCATCAGATCTAGAGAGCGGGGCAATGGGAATTGTGTGCTAAGAGAACAACACTTGTTATGTCTGACCTTTGATCTACAGTTTGGGAATCATGTAAATACCTCAACTTTGAGGAACAACTGTTAAATCTATATTTTTATGTTAAGTCATGACCCCTAGCAATTCCTACTTGAAAAATTTTAAACTTGTTCTCGATTTCCTGTTCGGTTGCATCTTGACATTTACGAAACTATTAAATGACAGAACGTGACATATACTCTCGACTATTCTTCAATTACTCTCATCTATTCTTGGTACTCTATTTGGCCATCTATTGCTTGTTTAATATAAAAACATGATCAATGCCAGGCAACATTATAAAGGGCCCGATCTGGTCCTGGGAGGTGCACCCGAAAAGTGCTAGTGCCCGTGGGAGTTTTAATGATCGGGGTGTATGACATAACATCCAAGTACTCTACTATCAAGATTAATCTATGACAATCAAATACAAGTATTATGTTCTCTTGGTTGAAAGAATATCAACCAACGTGTTATCGTGACAAGTGCACTTTTGTGCAACCATACATGCTATCTCGTTATATGGCCAATCCTTTATCGTGCTAGTTGTGCTATTTTCTTGTGAAAAGTACTATGTTCTCTTGCTATCATGTGACATTACTCTCGTGACTATACTTGATCGTCCTCTCTAGTTATCCTACTTTACAAGACATTAATCACTTAAAGCATATCTCTCTTTGCGAGATATTGAGTCCTACTGAGCATTATCGCTCATCCTGCGCTATTTATTTCATGTGTTTCAGGTGAGTTTGATGGGGACTACCACATGCACGAGAATGGGAATGTTCAAGAGAAGGAGTGACCTGATATTTCGACAACCAATGCTTTAGTAGTTAGTTAGTTGGATAGTTAGTTTGTTTTGTTTTAAATAAGTATTTTGGGCCTATAGATTTTGGTCTGAATTAGTGGATGTATAGCATTTAGTGAATTATTAATAAAGATGGTTCTTTGCATTTTCCAATATGTGCAATGTTTGATGTCTATTTCTCGCTCTATACTATTTATTTACCTATTATATCACTCCGATATTCCGCATCGGAGCATTACAGTTTTGTGGTATCAGAGCCTAGATTGCCACTTCAAAATCTTACATTAATTTTCTCTTGAAGGAACTTGAACAATAACAATGGCAGCGAAGCGTGCACAACTCTGTGACATCTAGCAAACAATCCAGGATCTGACCCGAGCATTGCTACAAGCTGTCCAAGGAGGCGGTGGTAATAGAGGAGCTGGAGATTTGCACAGGAATTTTTGTAGCATGAACCCTCCTCAGTTCAACGGAACAACTGATCCGGATGAGGACGAACATTGGATGAAAGAGATGGAGTGCATGACACGGATGGAGATAAGTTATTGTTAGCTACTTTCCAGTTGGAAAGGGACTCCCATGCATGGTGGGAATCCGTAGAGGCCACTCGGGCAGATGGACAGTTCACGAGGGACGAGTTCAAAGAGTAGTTCAACTTCAAGTACTTCTTCGAACGAGTTCAGAAGAGGAAAGCCTCTGAGTTTGCGGCTCTGAAGCAAATGAACCTCTCAGTTGTAGAGTATGAAGCTCAATTATCTAGGTTGGCACGATATGCCAATCACCTTGTTAGCACCGAGAAGATGAGGCGGGGTGATTCCTTAATGGGCTTAGGCCTTCTTACATCATGCAACTTGCACTGCTCGACATTCAGACTTATGTCGAGATGGTTAAGAAGACCCAGCTGTTGGAGGATGTGACCGATCTCACTAATCACATCAAATATAGAATTGTGAAGAAGGAACAAGCATCTAGTTCCTCAAGCAGACCAGCCAATGGTAAGAAACGGCCATTGAGCATCACCGATGGGCCAAGCCAAGAGCGGAAGCCCAAGGTCTTCACCCCCTCTGCCCCAAACAAGTCCTAATGCAAGCATTGTGACATGCCTGGTCACACTGCGGAAGAGTGCTAGAGGAAAGCTGGGGCATGCCTACATTGTGGGAGCCGCGAGTATCGCATCCCTGATTGCCCCATGTTGAAAGAAAATGACAAGCGTCTAGATGGACAAAAGAAGCAAGGCAGACTCCAAGCCGTGCAAGAAATGGAGACCACCAAAGAGGGTGGAGTGGTGGAAGGTACATTACAAGTCATTTCTGAATCAGCATTTGTTATGTTTGATATTGGCACTACACATTCGTTCATATCTCAAAACTTTGCTGATACTCTAAGTATTGGACCTGCATAAATGGGTTTTGAATTTCCTGTCACAACCCCATTGTGAGAGAAAGCCAAATTGAACAAATACTTTCATTAGCTGATGTAATGATCGGAGAACTTAATCTAAGAGCTAACCTGGTGTGTATGCCCATGGAAGGCTATGATGTCATATTAGGAGTCGATTTGCTATCTACATATGGGGCTAGTGTTGATTGCAGAAGAGGGAAGATTTCATTTAGTGAATTCCCTAAGCTATCCTTCATGGGACGAAGACACAAGAGACACTTGTCTCTAATCTCTGCTATTCGGGCACAACACATGATTAGGAAAGGATGTGTGGCATTCTTTGCCGCTATGCTAGTTGAGAAGAAAACACCCAAGATAGCAGACATACTACTCCGACGTTTTCCCCGATGAGCTGCCAGGCATTCCACCGGAACGAGATGTGAATTTTCGGGCACAACACATGATTAGGAAAGGATGTGTGGCATTCTTTGCCGCTATGCTAGTTGAGAAGAAAACACCCAAGATAGCAGACATACTACTCCGACGTTTTCCCCGAGGAGCTGCCAGGCATTCCACCGGAACGAGATGTGAATTTTTTGATCGATCTGACCCCTAGAGTTGCACTGGTGTCACGTAAGCCCTATAGAATGTCTCTTTCCGAATTGAAGGAACTGAAGGAGTAATTGATGGAGTTACTGGATAAAGTTTCATCAAACCAAGTACTTTCCCTTGGGGAGCACCCGTGTTATTTGTCGAGAAGAAGGACGGATCTATGAGATTATGCATTGACTACAGGTAGTTGAACCAGTTGACTATCAAGAACAAATATCCCCTACCTCGCGTCGATGAACTATTTGATCAAATATTAGGAACGAAATATTTTTCTAAGATTGACCTTAGATCTAGATATCATCAGATGAGAATCAAGGATACGGATATTTATAAGACGGTTTTAGGAGCAGGTATAGACATTATGAATTTATAGTTATGGCCTTTTGGTCTACCAATTCCTGCAGCTTTCATGCAATGATGAACAACATCTATCGGCCATACCTTGACAAATCATCGTGGTATTTATTGATGATATTCTTATATATTCCAAGACCAAAGAAGAGCATGAGGAGCATCTAAGGATCGCTCTGCGGATCCTGTGTGACAATAAGCTCTATGCAAAATTTAGCAAGTGTGAGTTCTGGCTCGAGGAAGTTTCATTCCTAGGCCTTGTATATCTAAGGATGGTATTGCTGATTGATCCTTCCAAGGTTGAAGCTGTACTCAACTGGGAAAGACCTACCAATGTTACAGAGATTAGAAGCTTTTTGGGACTGGCTGACTATTACAGGCAGTTCATAAAAGATTTCTCCAAGATTGTTGTGCCTCTTACTCGCCTTACGCGAAAGGAGAACTGTGACGGAACGCCTCGGCCAAGTCCGTTAAACCGATAACGTACTTGAATCCGAGTCCGCCTCCCGCGAACTGGCCGAAGCCTCGCAAGGGATACCAAACCACAGTCTGTGAAACACACAGGAACACACCACATTTAATATATATTTCACAATTTACATAACCAAATTTCAACAAAACTGAATAAGAAGTACAAAAGCCTGGGGCCCGAGGTACAACTGAAGAAAGTAAACAACTAACTACTCTACACTGCTGGAACTGCCACTACACAGCTAGAGGTACCGACCCTGTACCGCTACGGCGCGGCTCTGAACCGGACGACGGTCGAGAAACGTCCTCCTCGCTCTCACCTGTGGGGGTAGGGGTGAGCTCGCTAGTCACTGCTCAGTAGGGAACTACCCCAACACCGAGAAAACCAAAACCACAGGTACGAAAGCAGTAAACATACCAACAATTTATAGAACAGCAAACAAGATATTAAGCTGTAAAGGTACTCACCGTCTGCCGACTATGAGAAACGACTTAATAATTAAACGGCAAACCAGTACAGCTGTACAGCTAAAGTAGAGACAGCCAAACACGAGCCACGTAAACTGGTTCACGACACCAGAAACTGACTCGGACAAGCTAACACAGGTCTACCTCAGTCTCGCAGCCACCGGACGAAGGGTCCAGCTGCCGCTCCAACGTAAAAAGGTCAAGCAACTGTGGAGACCAACTAAACACCACCACCTGTGTACCACACGGTCATAGGCCCATGCCTGGCACCTCTAGAGATCTTGGCCCGGAACTCTCTAGAGTGAGGCACTGGAAAAGGACTAGCTGGGGTCTAGTAGTCTACTGGTGTCCGTACCCCCAACTACGAGCGCGCTACAAGTGACTAAAGACAACACAAGTGTCACTGTCCCACTGTCGTCTTTCCCTCACCGGACGTACAACTCAAGAAAAGGAGTGAGGGTGTCCAGGTCAGATGACACAGACCTCGACGGTACAACACAAGTACCGGGACAAAGCCCCGAGCTAATAGCCTGGCTCACAAAGAACCTGGGGCACCCAACTGGAGAGGTAACCACGGTAGGCGTTGTACTACTTGCCACGTACACAAAACCACGTGCACGTCACACACAAACCACGTGAAACCTCACGTAAACCTTAAGTAACAACAGTCCACTACACGTGAACCCAACTGGACTCGCGTAAACATCGCGCAGTCACGAGGTAAGTAACTAATAGCATACCTATATGCTAAACACGAGAACCTTGTGCACAGTGCACCTCATGTGTCAAACACATGCATTACAATAAATGCCATAATTTAGTCATTTCTGTTCATAACCAGTAGGCGACCACATCGACTGTCGCTTACACTAAGTCAACGGCAAGGGATCTGACCGTCTACATCTTGGCTGAGGAGCTGGCGACAAGCGATGTTGACGCCAAGTTCTCCGGCCATTATTCCTGCAGAAACCTAATCCGAATCCAGGTTTTCTAATCGTTAAACAACTATAAAACATGCAGGAATAGATCCTCTAACATGCATGAGTCCCCAACAACCCAATACAACATGCTTTACTCATTAAATTTGCCCAAACCACCCATTAACCCCGCATGGTGCAACTTGATCCGAAAATGCATTATCATGCTGATTCAGTGGGGTTGTTATGTTTAATGTTCTACGGAGTTAAACAGGTTCGTCCCCTACCTCAGAACGCGCTAAAACCTCCTGCAATCTCCGGTTCATGCCGAGCCTCCGCGAGCTCCCACGGGAATTGCACCACGCCACGACGTTTCCTCGCGCAATTCGGCAACGCCACGCGTCCCATGATCGTCCAACCACCGTTCAGTACCTATGGGAAGCTTTAAACCACTGGAACAACAAGCTGGGGCAAGGGGGATTGAGAACAGGGTAAGAAACCTGCCCTCGGGTGACCCTATAACCTGCATCATTCTCAGGTTGGCGTCAACCCCCATGCCGCCAAGAACAACCGCACTATGAACGTCCACATCTTGTGCCGCCAAGTTCATAAAGTCAACGGCCACAAAGCTGGACGCCAAAGGTCAACGACCACCCCTGGCCGCCAACCCCAACTGAATGCAGTAGGTCCTATTCATTTCAGGACCAAACCTGCGCTTTACCTGCTCAAGCCACACATCCACATGCATTCCACACAACCAACTCACATTGGCCTCACACGGCCACCACAACCACAACACACAAGATCCGCATGGATCCGAAAAGCACGCGACGTTACATTACTATCATCTAAAAAGAAAATTTCGACCTCGAAATTCATAACACAACTCAATCACAAACAAATTAAACATATACACTTTTACAAGCACTATTATCTAAAAAGAAATACAAAAGCTTATTCAAATAGATAGGGATACCCTTTAGTCATCTCCTCGGCTAATTCCCAGGTATCCTCACCACCCAACCTATTTTCCCATCTCACTTTAACTAGCTCAATTTCTTTATTTCTCAACTTCTTTATCTTTCGATCTGTGATCTGAACCGGGTATTCTGGCATAGTCATATCCGGCCTCAGGTCACCACCTTGATATCTGATTATTTGAGCTGGATCTTCAATACACTTTCTTAACATGGAGACATGGAAAATGTCATGCACAACTGCAAAATCAGCTGGCAAATCCAGCCTATAAGCTGATTCCCCAATTCTTTCAATCACTTGGAAAGGTCCCACATACCTGGACTCAACTTTCCAGTCTTACCAAAACTCATAATACTTTACTCAGGGAAAACTCTCAAGAAAACAAAATCTCCTACCTCAATTGGAGTGGTCTCCTCCGAATATGCTAACTCTTTGTCTACTTTGAGCTGCCTGCAATTTCTCTTTAATAAGCTTCACTATTTCAGTGGTTTGCTGAATTAATTCAGGACCCACTAACTGCCTTTCTCCCACCTCATGCCAGTTTAATGGGGTTCTACATGGTCGACCGTATAGAGCCTCATACGGTGCCATTCCAAGACTGGTATGATAACTATTATTGTAGGCAAACTCAACCATTCCCAAATGATGCTCCCAGCTACCTCCCCAAACTAAACAACAAGCCCGCAACATATCTTCAATCGTTTGGATAGTCCTCTCTGTCTGACCATCCGTCTGGGGATGATAAGCGGAGCTATATCTCAACTCAGTACCAATTACTCTTTGCAAACTTCTCTAAAAACCAGAAGTAAATCTTGGATCTCTATCAGACACAATTGTCTTCAGAATACCATGCAGTGGAACAATTCTTTCAAAATAAATATTGCTAATCTGTCCACTGTCCAAGACATACTCACTGCCACTAATCTGCACACTTGGTTAATCTGTCAACAAAACCCATATTCCATTATGCCCTGAACTCGACTTTGGTAAACCTGCACAAAAATCCATAGCAATATCATCCACTTCCACTGTGGATGGGTAACGGTTGTAAAAACCTCCGGCTTCTGATGTTTGCTTTAATTTGCTGACAGACGCACATCTTGCAAACAAACTCTGCTATTTCTTTCTTCATATGAGGCCACCAGAAATTCTTTCTTAAATCATGGTACATTTTAGTACTACCGGATGAATATGTACCTAGATTTATGAGCCTTTTCCAATACTCACTGCTTCACCTCTCTTTCTTCAGGAACAAACAATCTGCTCGAGCCTAACCACACATTATCATCAATGGAAACTCCTTCCATTTTCACAATTTCAGGCAAACTTGCATCTGCTCTCTGAGCCTCTATAATCTGCCAATACAAAGACGGCTCTACAGCACTAGCAGCTAGACTTGCCCGTCGCTGACTACTGGGCACATACAAGGAGTTCTCTGCTACCTCTTCATACAACTTCCATTTTTAATCATCATCAGATTCATATATGCCTTTCTGCTTAAGGATCTGCAACAACATTGGCCTTACCCGGATGGTAAGCCAAACTAAAATCATAATCCTTCAAATATTCAACCCATCTGCGCTGGCGAGGTTTTAAATTTCTGCGAAAAGATATACTTCAAACTTTTATGAGATGTAAAGATCTCAAATCTCTCGCCATACAAATAATGCCTCCACATTTTAAAGCAAACACAACTGCTGCCAATTCTAAATCATGAGTGGGTAATTCTCTTCTGCCGGCTTCAATTGCCTGGACACATAAGCTATCACTTTACCATGCTGCATAAGCACTGCGCCAAGTCCTCTCCTTGAAGCATCAGTATACAACACAAAACCACCACTCCCTGTCTGTAATGTCAATATAGGAGCTGATGTAAGTCTTTTCTTTAATTCCATAAACTTTTCTGACATTCATGGACCACACAAATGGCACCCCTTCATGGTTAATTTAGTCATAGGTGCTGCAAACCTAGAAAAATCTTGAATAAAGCGCCTATAATATCCTGCCAATCCCAGAAAACTTCTAATCTCGTTAGTTATTGTCCTAGGCACTTCCCATCTCATTACTGCTTCCACTTTACTTGGGTCCACTGCTACTCCTTTAGCTGAAATACATGACCCAAAACTGAATTTCTTTCAACCAAATTCACACTTACTGAATTTGGCAAACAACTGATTATCTCTTAGCAACTGCAGAGTAAACCTCAAATGAGCTGCATGCTCCTCTTCAGATGCTAAATAAATAAGAAATCATCAATAAAGACCACAATGAATTGGTCTAAATATGGATGAAAAATTCTATTCATCAGATCCATAAAACTGCAGGAGCATTGGTCAACCCAAATGACATAACCACAAACTCGAAGTGACCATATCTAGTTCTAAAAGGTCTTATCTATATCTTCCTCTTGATTCTCAACTGATGGTACCGAACCTCAAATCAATTTAGAAAATACCTTTGCTGATTGCAACTGATCAAACAGATCATCTATCCTCGGCAATGGGTACTTATTCTTAATGGTCACATCATTTAAATTCTATAATCAATACACATCCGAAAAACCATCTTCTTTTTCACAAATAGAACCGACGCTCCCCACGGAGAATGACTCGGTCTAATAAACCCTTTCTGCAACAATTCTTCTAAATGCTTTTTCAATTCTTTTAGTTCTGCTGGTGCCATCCGATATGGAGCTTTAGAAATCGGCATGGTACCTGGGCAGCAACTCAATAGTAAAGTCCACCTCTCTATGTGGAGCTAAACCAGGCAAATCCTCAAAAAACATCAGCAAATTCCCTAACACGGGAACTGCTTCCATTGGCTGACTAGCTTCTACAAACTTAATGAGGCTAAAAAACCCACACACCCAGCATTTCCCAATTTCTAGCTTTAATTGTAGAAATTAGAAATTTAGAGATATAAAAAGGCATACCTTGATATTCAAATACTGCACCATTAGGATGACAAAACCTGATCATTTTCTTTCTGCAATCCAACATTGCTCCATACATCTCAAGCCAATCCATACCCAAAATAATATCATAATCTGACAACTGCAGGGCATACAACCGACCCGGCATCTGGTTCCCTTCAATCATAATAGGAGCTTCATCTATATAACTCGAAGTGAGTAAGAACTCACCCGAAGGAACCTCCACTACTAACTCACAGGACTTCTCTTCTAAAGGATGAGCTATACAATCCAAAAATTCTTCGGAAAGAAAGAATGAGAGGCACCCGAATCAAATAAGATTCTTGCTGAATAATTATAAAGAGGTAGAGTACCTTCTATCATTTCGATGCCTCCGCCTGGGCTCGGGTGATAGCCATAACCCGGCCTCTTTCTCGGTGCTGCGGTGCTCCTCTGCCACGGACTGCTTGTGGTTGCTGAAATTGCTGAGGTTGCTGCTGCTGCTCCACACCTCTTCCATACCCATATTCTCTCGAATAGGGACAATTGCGGATCAAATGTCCCGGCTGATTACAATTATAACATCGATACCCTGGTGGAGTAATAGGTTGTCTGGCAGTACTCTGCTGTGACTCCTCCACCTCAGCCTACCTCGGCCTTGCTGAAACTGCTGACGACCCCCCATCCTCTTCCTTTGCCTTTAAATGCTTGCTTCAATTTTGACCCCATTACCAACGCCTGATGAAGAAGGTCCTACTGGTGCTTTACCTTACTTGCACCCACTAACTGCTGCGGTAGCTGGAAACTACCTGAGCTGACTCACCCACCTGACGAGTCCGAATAGACCTTTCCAAGTAGCTGCTCTCTGAGCTGCCTCTTCCACTGTCTTACACATGAGAGGTACTATGGCATCTGCAATTCCACTCTCAAACCTCTGATGAAATACTCAACCATCATATTATTATCTGAAACCACTAAGGTGCATAACGACTGAGAGCCATAAACCTCATCTGGTACTCTAAAACTGAAGAGTACTTTGCTGGAGTTCGAAACTGCTCTCTTTTACTTGCTGCACTGGAATCGGAAAAGAATGTATCATTAAATACATCGAGAAATTCGACCAAGTAATAACCTCCTCTGTCCTGCCTGCAAAGGTGGTCTGCATCTTCAGTCGCCACCATTGCAATGCAAAAACTCTCAAATGATAAGCATCTAACACAACTCTATCTGCTGTTGGACACCTCATAGTTGCAAAAACTCTTTCAATTTCATGAACCCAGTGCTCTGCTGTATCTGGATTCGGCCCTCCTGAATAAGTAGGTGGCTGCAATCTCATAAACTTCTCAACCTGCATCACTGGTTCTTCTGCTAACATCACTAGTGGTGGCACAGGTGCTACAAAAGGTACCTCTACTCTTGGCGGGACTGGAGCAATAGGTACAGTCTCTCCATCCCCAGGTGGCACTGCAACCGGTGGTACCGGCGCCTGCTGATCCATCCTTACTCGAATATCAGTGAGGCTTTCCCAGATCCTCTCCATCATACGCTGGGTACTTTCCTCCGGATCATCTCCTCCACCACCCCAATCTCTTCTATCAGCCATACCAGAAATTTCTACATACACAAAATACCAACCAAAAATCAAAACAACAAATTATCAAAAACCGGGTCCCTACACCACCTGTGTACCATACGGTCACAGGCCCATGCCTGGCACCTCTAGAGATCCTAGCCCGGAACTCTCTGGAGTGAGGCACTGGAAAAGGACTAGCTGGGGTCCAGTACGTCTACTGGTGTCCGTACCTCCAACTACGAGCACGCTACAAGTGACTAAAGACAAAACACAAGTGTCACTGTCCCACTGTCGTCTTTCCCTCAGCCGGACATACAACTCAAGCAAAGGAGTGAGGGTGTCCAGGTCAGACGACACAGACCTCGACGGTACAACACAAGTAAGGGAAAAAGCCCCGAGCTAACAGCCTGGCTCACAAGAACCTGGGGCACCCAACTGGAGAGGTAACCACGGTAGGCGTCGTACTACTTGCCACGTACACAAACACGTGCACGTCACACAAACCACGTAAAACCTCACGTAAACCTCAAGTAACAACAGCACTACACGTGAACCCATCTGGACTCGCGTAAACATCGCGCAGTCACGAGAGTAAGTAACTAATAACATACCTTATATGCTAAACACGAGAACCATGTGCACTCAGTGCACCTCATGTGTCAACACACATGCATTAATGATAAATGCCATAATTTAGTCATTTCTGTACATAACCAGTAGGCGACCACATCGACTGTCGCTTACAATAAGTCAACGGCAAGGGATCTGGCCGTCTACATCCTGGCTGAGGAGCTTGGCGACAAGCGATGTTGACGCCAAGTTCTCCGGCCATTATTCCTGCAGAAACCCTAATCCGAATCCACAGGTTTTCTAATCGTTAAAACAACTGTAAAACATGCAGGAATAGATCCTCTAACATGCATGAGTCCCCAAAAAACCAAATACAACATGCTTACTCATTAAATTTGCCAAACCACCCATTAACCCCGCATGGTGCAACTTGATCCGAAAACGCATTATCATGCTGATTCAAGTGGGTTTGTTATGTTTTAATGTTTCTACGGAGTTAAACGGGTTCGTCCCCTACCTCAGAACGCGCTAAAACCTCCCACAATCTCCCGGTTCACGCCGAGCCCTCCGCGAGCTCCCACGGGAATTGCACCACGCCACGACGTTTCCTCGCGCAATTTGGCAATGCCACGCGTCCCACGATCGTCCAACCACCCTTTAGTACCTGTGGGAAGCTTTAAAAACACTGGAACAACAAGCTGGGGCAAGGGGGATTGAGAACATGGTAAGAAACCTGCCCTCGGGTGACCCTATAACCTGCATCATTCTCAAGTTGGCGTCAACCCCCATGCCGCCAAGAACAACCGCCACTATGAACGTCCACATCTTGTGCCGCCAAGTTCATAAAGTCAACGGCCACAAAGCTGGACGCCAATAGGTCAACGACCACCCCTGGCCGCCAACCCCAACTGAACTACACAGGTCCTATTCCATTTCAGGACCAAACCTGCGCTTTACCTGCTCAAGCCACACATCCACACCATGCATTCCACACAACCAACTCACATTGGCCTCACAACGGCCGCCACAACCACAACACACAAGATCCGCATGGATCCGAAAAGCACGCGACGTTACAAGAACCCTTGTGTCTGGAGCAGGGAATGTAAGAAGAGCTTTCAGACACTGAAAAAATGCTTCACTTCTGCACTTGTCCTCGCATTACCAGTTGAGGGCGAAGGATTCTCAGTCTACACTGATGCATCTGAAATCGGTCTAGGCTATGTATTGATGCAGAATGAGAAAGTGATAGCCTATTGATCTAGAAAACTAAATCCTCATGAGGTCAACTACCCTGTCCATGACGTTGAGTTGGCGGCAGTTGTATTTGCACTAAAGATCTGGAGACATTATCTCTATGGAGAACAATTTATTGTCTACTTAGATCACAAAAGCCTGAAGTACATGTTCTCTCAGATGGAACTTAATATGAGACAGAGAAGATGGTTGGAGTATCTCAAGGACTTCGACTTCAACATTCAATATCACCGGAGTAAGGGAATTTATGTAGTAGATGCACTTAGTAGGAAGCCTGTGGCATCGTTATCCTATCTAGCTATGGGCGAGATGCAATTATAGGAACAATTCGCCAGACTAGACATAAATATTGAACAAAGAAGCGACCAGGTACTGGTTGCTAACCTCAGGGTACAACCCGACATCTTTGTCGAGATCAGGGATCAACAAGCAAACGATCAATGTCTAATCCGTGTCAAGGAAACCATGGCAGACAAACCAGATTTCTCTATCACTGTAGATGGGAGATTGTTATTTCATGGAAAGACCTGTGTGCCTAACAATGAGGATTTGAAGAGGAAGCTGATGAATGAAGCTCACAAGACTAAGTACACAATCCACCCTAGTGCAACCAAGATGTACAAAGATATGAAAAGAACATTTTGGTGGCCTAACATGAAGTGTGAAGTGGCTAAGCATGCCACGCACTACCTCACATGTCAACAAGTTAAAGTAGAGCACCGACATCCCGTAGGTGTACTCAGACCCGTGGACATACTAGAATGGAAGTGGGAAAGCATTGGCATGGATTTCACCATGGGTTTACCCCGAACTCGTGGTGGACTCGATGCAATTTGGGTCATAGTGGACCGACTAACTAAGTCCGCACACTTCTTAGCAATGAAGAGTACCTAGAGTGTGGATGGGTTAGCTGCATTATATGTAAAGGAGATTGTGAGACTGCACGGAGACCCTGTATCCATAGTCTCAGATCATGATCCAAGATTCACCTCTCCTTTTTGGAAAGGACTTCAAGCTGCACTCGGTACTAAACTCAACTTTAGTACTGCATTCCATCCACAGACAGATGGACAGACTGAGAGGACAAACCAGATCATGGAAGACATGCTGCGAGCATGTACTATAGATTTTGAAGGGTACTAGAATGAGCAACTGTCATTAATGGAGTTCACATATAACAATAGTTATCAAGCAAGTATCAAGATAGCTCCATTTGAAGCATTGTATGGTAAAAGTTGTAGATCACCTGTGTGCTGAAATGAAGTTGGCGAACAACAATGGTTAGGACCTGACATGGTACAAGACACTAGTAGAGACATACAGATCATCAGAGACAGGATCAAAATAGTACAATCCATGCAAAAGAGTTATGTAGACAAAAGAAGAAGAGACTTAGAGTTTCATATTGGAGATCATGTACTATTCAAAGTATCCCCAACGAGAGGGTTCCAAAGATTTGGATTCAAAGGCAAGTTAAGGCAAAGGTTCATTGGTCATTTTGAAGTACTTGAGAGAGTTGGCGAAGTGGCTTATCATCTAGCTTTACCTCCACAGTATTCTACCGTACATAATGTTTTCCATGTATCTATGCTAAGGAAGTATGTGTACGACCCATCTCATATGATAAGCTATGACGATATAGTCCTGCACAAGGATATGACATATGAAGAGAAGTCAGTCAGAATACTGGACAAGAAGATACAACAACTGCGGAATCAACATATATCTGTGGTGAAGGTACTCTAGAACAACCATGGAGTTGAAGGAGCCACATGGGAACTAGAATCAACAATGAGATAGAACTATCCGCATCTATTCAGTAAGTCATTCTTCCTCTTATAATCATATGAATTTGGAGACCAAATTCTTTTTAAGAGGGGGAGGATGTAGCAACTCTAAATTTTTAATTTTTAATAAATGAATTTAAATTAAAAAGAAAATGTGAATAATTGAAACCCATTAGGTAAAAATAAGTGATGGGTTACCCTAAAGCGTCCATACATGAATTAATGGGCCACAAAGCTAAATCCCAATGCTTGATGGGAGATAATTAGGCCAAAATTCATACCTTAATAGGGTGTTTGGTTACACTTTTTTCTCAAATTTCTCTCTTAATTTTAAAAATAAAGAGAACAAATACAATGACACGTTTGGTAAACAATTTTTATTTTAGAGAACAACTTTTACCTAATGTAAATCTCTCTCAGAATAAAAACAAGGATGAACCATTTTTTTTAAAAAAAACACATTCACTCCTCCTCTCCCCTCCCCCTCCCCCTCCCCCCCCCCCCCCCCCCCCTCTTGCAGAAAGCCCCCCTCCTTCGTAGCCCACTCCTCCCCCCCTCTGGGAAGAAGCACCCCCAGAACTGCACCCAGCCCCCCCTGCTGGAACGACGGCCCCCTGCCCAGCTCTCCCCTATGCCCCAGCCCCCCCCCGCCGGAAACCCCCACCCCCTCCCAGCCCCACCCGCCCCTCCCGAAACCCCCACCCATCCCCGCCTCTCCTGCGCCCCAGCCCACCCCACTTGCCAGACGGCGGCCCCCGCCTCCGCCCTCCCTTGCGCCCCCAGCCCCCTCTCGGCGGTGGGATATGACTAGAATCCAACTGTCGGGGGTGGGGGGGGGGGGTGCGGGGCCTCGGGGCGGCACCGGGGAAAAAAAATAAAGAGGAGCAGCGGCACTACCTGGGAGGAGCGAAGTCGTAGGTGGGTTTCCATGGCCAGGAAAGCCACCTTCAACGTAGGCGTGCTCACCAGGGCGGCGGGGTCACATCTGCCCTTCCTCTTCGTTCCATGCCTCCTTACCTCGCCACGAGCTCTTCGGGGGCGGCCGGAACCCCCCCCCCCCCCCCCCCCCCCCCCCGCCCCGAAACCCCACCCCCCTGCCCCCACGGCGACAAAGACCTCCCCCGCCCTGCGCCCCAAAACACATCAAATAATTTTAAAAATTTTGATATTTTTACCAAAAAAATAACATCACATTATCATACTTTAAATTTAAAATTAAAAATGAATCCAACATAAGTTTTAGGTAAATAGTTTCTTTTTTAAATTGCTCCTAAACACCGCATAAATGTTAATAAACTAAAAAGGGTTGAGATAATCACTAAAATGACTCATAATTATCCTAAAAGGAGTCCTAGTCCTATCCTAACCCCTTGGCCATGAATCTAGAGCCCACCCCATGTCAATTAGAAGGATAAGGCTAGGAAAGGTTGAGATAATTATGGAATTTCGGACTTGGAAGAGAGGAGAGAGTTTTAAGTGTTTTGGTAACCTAAAACATATAAATACTCTTCTATTTCGTATCTAGCCAACCTTATTGACCCTTTGGAGCTTGGAGGACAAGAAGGAGGAGCTTTTGGATGAAGAGATCATGGAGGAGGAGGCTTGGAACGAAGTGCTTCTTCGAGTTCTTCACTTTTCTTGCCCTAGAATTCAAAGTGCTCAAAGGTAGGCAATCTCTCAAGCAAAAATAAATTAATTTTGACCCTAGATAGACATGATCCAAGCATCAAAAGTCCCATATTTTCCCCAATTTTCATCATGCCATTCATGAGTATTTCATGCTCAATGTTCTGTTAAGAACATGTACCCGACTTGACTTGTTCACACTAAATCCATGCTCATACTTGATCTCGTGCCATGACACTTTTATTGTACATGCTACTTGTTGTCAGGAATCCATTGACACCATTTTCCCCAATTTCTATCAAGCACCCTTTTCGAATTTAATCGTTTCCATCATTGTGTCTGATTTTGGTATATTGCGAAGGACCTTGTATATAGTATGATCATACCATGATAGAAGTATAATTACTTCATACTGTGGATACTCCTACGAGTGTAGTTTCGTTTAAAATTAATTTCGTGATTTTTCATCATGTATATGATTTTATATGGATTTTTAAAGAGCCCTGTATCAACCCTTGGAGGACTGGACCGCAACCTTATAGGCTCGGCCAGCACCTCTGAGATCGCGACGGTCCGACTGATCATGTTCTCAAGCGTGTCGCGACACAGGCCCACATCATGTTATTGACGCGACGGCCTACTGCGTCGCATCCCTCATACCTATTTTGATTGACCTGAACGCGACAGACCTAGGTGTCGCGTTCATGATCCGATTGCCCTGATCGCGACATGACCCCCATCGCGTTTCAGAGCATCAACCTGATTGACTTGACCTGGTTCCCATGAACGTGACAGTGCTACCCGTCGCGATTTGAACACGACAAGGACCCCCATCACGATTTAGCTGTATTTTCCAGAACCCTATTATTCAATTGAATCTTGCTAAATCATACTCTATAATCATAGTTTAACCCTTGTAATGCACTGTTATGAATAGTAACATATGTTAATGCATTTTTGATAATATTCACATAATGTTATTAATTAAAAGATGTGTGCACAACTCTCTTATGCTATCTTTGATTTTCTCTCACAAGTATACACCAAACATGAATTTTTGTCATAAGACTTTACTAAATTACTCAATAATATATCTGATAATTAAGTGCAATTATTCATGTAAAATTCCCATATTATTTTAAATGGACTTGTCTTCGTTTTATTCGTTGATTTAATACTGTTATCACGTCCCTCTGCCTTCGAGCACTCAAGGCTAGATGGACAACCGTTTCTATACACACTTTATCTTTGCTTGGATGACCTCTCGATTGGGAATACTCCTGACTAGACCAGGAACCTTGTCAAGGCCTCCATAAGACTCCTCTGCTTTGGCGGACGTCCATTGCTGATGAGCAGGTTGTTCCATCAATATCTATTTTAGCCTTAGGGATCAGCATGATCCAACGGCCTTAGATTTTCTCTCTTACCTTGAGATCACGCCGGACCTCCGGCCTGTGTTCATAGCGCGGATTTTGGGCAGTTAGTGACTTCCACCAGAATGCCGACGCGCGATCGTGTGTGTTGTGCAACTGTTATTATCGCCTGTTTATCGTTGTTTTGCGAATATGACTATTGTTTCTCATCTATTATCTTTATCCTCTCATCTATTCACGTTCTATCTATACCCTCGACTATTCTTCAATTACTCTTATCTATTCTTGGTACTCTATTTTGCCATCTGTTGATTGTCTAAGATAAAAACATGATCAATTCCATGCAACATTATAAAGGGCCCGATCTGGTCCTGGTAGGTGCACCCGAAAAGTGCTAGTGCCCATGGGAGTTTTAATGAGTAGGGTGCATGGAATAACATTCAGTACTCTACTATCAAGATTAATCTATGATAATCAAATACAAGTACTATGTTCTCGCGGTTGAAAGAATATCAACCAACGTGTTATCATGACTAGTGCACTTTGTGGAACCATACATGCTATCTCGTTATATGGCCTATCCTTTATCGTGCTAGTTGTGCTATTTTTTTTATGAAAAGTACTATTGTTCTCTTGCTATCATGTGACATTACTCTCGTGACTATACATGATCGTTCTCTCTAGTTATCCTACTTTACAAGATATTAAACACTTAAAGCATGCCTATCTTTATGAGATATTAAGTCCTACTGAGCGTTATCGCTCATCCTGCGCTATTTATATCATGTGTTTCAGGTGAGTCTGATGGGAACTACCACACCCACGAGGATGGGAATGATCAGGAGCAGGAGTGACCCGATATTTCGACAACCAATGCTTTAGTAGTTAGTTAGTTGGATAGTTAGTTTGTTTTGTTTTAAATAAAGTACTCTGGGCCCATAGATTTTGGCTCTGAATTAGTGGATGTAATAGTATTTAGTGAAATTATCAATAAAGATGGTTCATTTGGCATTATTCCAATATGTGCAATGGTTTGATGTCTATTTCTCGCTCTATACTATTTATTTAACTGTTAATCGCTCCGATATTCCACGTCGGGGCGTTACACTCTACCCTAGTCTTTTGTATGAAAATTTGTATCTATTCATAATAAATCATGGATAGACAAGTGAGACTTTCGACGAGCCATAACTTATCTGACGAACTCTTTGATCAGTAATAAAATCTTGTTCTACCTACACATAAAGAAGACTAGTTAAAAAGTGGACTTAACCTTTAATAGAAATAAGTTGAATGACACTTAGCGATCTTTCAGCCATAAGGCCAATGACTTCTCTTGTTCCTTTCAACCTCTACGTTAGTGAGATATGGATATCTTTGAATTATTTCTAAATCAAATTGTCTACAGTATGAATGGAAGAGCACCTTTAATGCCTAGAAGAAGGGTAAACAAGTTATATACATAATGAATTGTGAGTTGAGGACTTACTCAACATAAGATTCAAGCTTAGTACAATTCAAACCAATGTAGATCTCTATGACGCATAACTTCTATCATCGAGAATGCGAGTTGAGGAATGCCCAAATGCAGGCCCAGGATGCTAAAATATAGAGAGCTGGTAAGACATGACACATTCCCCCCATAATCATTACATGAAGGTTGAGTACGATGAGTTTGTATGTCTGGTTCAAAGTACATCAAACAAATGTCAATATTTCTTCCATAATGTATGCCTCTTCAATAGAACCTTCCACTTTCGCCTTATTGCGAACTTTCATTTTTAGGTCATGCATACACCTACATCAATAGTTCAGATGACAAATGACAAACATATCATACATAAATACAAAATCTAAGAAAAGAAAACTAATATTTAAGTATACCTCTCAAATGGATATGTTCATCAAATTTTACTGGCCCTCATACGGTAATTGTATAAGCAAATTATCCATCAATTGAAGAATGTTGGTGGAAATATCTTCTCTAACTTGGAAATGATGGGGGACCACATTCTGTTCGATGACTTGCATGTCCTGAAGTCTAAGTTCTATTGCACATAAGATCTTGAAAACTTGACTCAACTTAGTCAATGCTCCCCATATAGGCTTCAACAACATGTTACCGAATGAGGGTAGCAACCTTTGCATGAACACAAGACAGTCATGATCTTCATTCCAGATATTTTCCTCTCACTAAAATTCACACATTAAGCAATGTTGGACATATAACTATCTGGGAATCTCAACTGTTTCTATCACAGGCACACTTCCTTAACTTGTCCACCTCTAAGCACATAAATGCTTTAGGTTTAACTAATTTCCTTTTTATTTCAACAAGTTCTAACTTGAACATTTACAAAGCATGGACAAATCCAAATGTGCGTTGCCATTGTCCTTTGTTTTTTTTTTATGTTCATAATGGGTTGAACACATTATCAAAGGCATTCTTCGCACAAGTAGAGTTGGCCAATAAGGTAACTCCAGAACATATTTTTGTTTACCCAGTTGTGTTCCTTCCAAAACCCAAGTTGTTGTATACTACCCATAAGTTGTGTTATATCTGGCAAGTTTTGTACCTGTGTTGCCGTATGTCGACCTAACAATTGCTCTAAATGAACTTCATCTATTTCCATTTTGTTCTTCAAGCATGTGTTTTTTTTGTCTTTGAAAAGGATGAACATAGTGCGATGATTAACCAAAAGAGGAGGGGTGAATTGGTTATTACCTATTTTTAAAAAATAATCTTTCACACAAGATAGATTAAACTTAATTAAGTAAATCTATTACGTGAGATGAACAATAGAAATAAAATTAAACAACGATACCAAACTATCCTAACATGCATAGAAAGCAGGTAGAAGAGAGATCAAATCACAAAGTGCACGTAGGACTTAGAGTGGTTAGGCTAGCACACCACAGGTGCACCTACGTCCACTACCTCACACCCCGTGAGGATTTTCCACTAAATTGTTTCTAGGTACAAGTCGATAAACCTCTCACCGTTGTTTCCGGAGGCAACACCAACCCCACCTTGTTTCTGGAGACGAGATAACCCGATGTGTAGCGTGCCACACACACCACACACCAACCACACAATTGTTCTTGGTTCAAAGAACAACAAAAGAAAGCATGAATAGGAGAACAATGATTAAACACCAAGATAAAGATTTCCCCTGTCAGAAAAGGTCAACCTTTGTGAATGCCTCTGTTGACACTTTCATAATGCAGAATGGGCCGATGTAGAAATCTAAGAACGAGGTCTTGCAGGATGCAACACCAGGTCCACGTCTTTCTAAAGAATATCAACTTCTTAGAACATCTGGAAGGCTTCTGGATGATGGAGACGCGTTCTCCAAGCTTCTATAGCTTCAGAGCTTCTATTGGCTCTTTCTGGGTAGCACGACCCTCTCTTGAATGCTAGGGCACGAGATGATCTCTTGGAGGCAGCTATTCTCTTTTTTTTTTCTTATCATAATACTAAGTTGTATTTATAGTGGAAGACCCTTCGAAGATCACTAAGAAATGTACTTGTGCAAACTAGGGCAAGAGTTCCACTCGAGGAAAGAGTCTGATCAGATAAGGAAACCCATCGCTGGAGTCAATCGTCCGATTCTAGAGAATTGGTAGTCCAATTTCTAGTTCCTCCCGTCGTGTCAACTCGCTCTCCTTCATGTGTTGACATGCTTCACAGAATCGGTCATCTGATTGGGACTGTCTTCAAACAAGTGTTCCTGGGAAAATCGGTCGTCTGATTTCTCCAAACTAATTGTTCAATTTTGCTTCGACTGAAATTTTAAGTTTTCTTTAATAACCGAAGTATCACTTCGACTGGGACAATCAGCCGCTTCGATTGGGACGATCGATTGATCGATTTGCTAAAATCGATTACCCGATTCCACTTCGACTCCCCCTTTGTACAACATTTGATGTCTGGTTCCAATTTGTTGATCCATTTTTTTGTTTTATTTTATATGGCATGCATAGAAGCACTGTCTTTAGTCATGCAATATAATTCCCCCTCTAAAAACTACTTATGACTCTAACTCTTCTCTTTTCTTTTGTACACAAACTTTCCCCCAAATTAGAATATAAAATCTACCTATTCTATCTACACATTCTCTCCCTTTTGACAGCATCAAAAAGTGGGTGGTAATAGGGATAAAAGATGTAATTGGCTCAATTACAGAGTATGAAGGTTAAGAATTCACTAAGGGGATGATAAGGGAGTCCATGCTTTAAGAAGTAGCTATGATATAGCCTATGTATTTAATCAAGTTCTCATGACACATTCAAAATTAAATGCCATTGGAAGTGATGTGTGAGGTATGATTAAAAGACATCACGCATGAGATTACATAGAAATTTTAATTTACTCTAACTAATACTCTGAATGCAACCCATGCATGATAGACTGTCGATTTTGGTAGCTATCACTCTACCCCCTTTTCTTTAAAAGCAATTATTGCATATTTTTTTCTTTTATTTTGAGGAAAGTATTGTCGTTTACGTGAGACTTCTCACTTTTCAATGGAAAGACCTGTTACTGAGCTCAGTTCCTCTGTCATTTTCAACCTAGGTCATGTAGATTTTTCCTCACGAGTTACTACAAGTTAGGTGGATTTTAAGCATCATAGAAGTGTTAAGAAGAATTTCCACCTATCATCAAAGTGATATCCGTTAATCATAGTCATGTGCATTAGTGTGTTGGATTGAATTTTAGATGTATTTTAAGAAGCAAGTTAAGTACTTAACTATTTGGCTCCCCCTTAATGTATGCACACACCAAACGTAGAATCCTCTCCCTTAGTGGCTGAATTAATGCACATTGAGTCTCAAGCCAATCTATAATAATAGGAAGGGAGTTTTAGGCCATAGAAGGAGTCAAGGAGGGTGTCTTTATATATACTTATAAAGGAAGCACACAAGGGATCAACATGCAAACACAAGCATGCAATGGACACTAGACTCAGACTTTTTTTGTGTTTTTAATTTTTCAAGATTTTTTTTTATAGAACCATAATAAAAACACAGCCTATTAACAAAATATAAAAGAGTAAACAATAAAAGTATACAAGAGTAAACGATAAAAGTATACAAGAGTATTTATGTCTTACCTTGAGAGTTCAAAAACAGAGGTACATGATACTCACAGAACTATTCGGTACCTTGTTTTTAACAGTGATGCTCCAACTCCAAATTTTTCAAGACACATGCAACCACAATTTTCAAGTGGATTTCTAATGGGGAGCGAGAAGTTGAAGCCATTGTTTAAGTCCATTTGGAGCCCATTTGGTGATTTTTATTTTTCTGTAATTTTTGGTGCAATGTTCGCACTATTTTTAAGTCCTAGGATATAGTAGTCCAAAAAGAGTCAAATTAGAGTCCATTTAGTTTTATTATGTAATTTACATTTCTATATTTGAGTCAAGTCCAATGGGTAGGATTCTGTAATTTCCTTTCTTTAGGTTTCTAATATGTTAAGTTTATTAGGCATAGAAGTCTGTCTTTAATTTGAAGTCAATAGGATTGGGATTAGCGCAACTTCTTCAAATATTGTAAACATCGATTTGAGAAGAAGAAGATATATTTTATTGCAAATTGAGTGTTGAGAGCATGTGCCTCTGTTCTCCCCTCCACGAAGGAGCGCGTCCGTGAAGGATATCGGGCGAGAAGCCCCGCCGCGAAGGTTCATCATCACCCTCTATACCTCCTCTCCGGTGAGACTCTGGCTACCTCTTTTCTGTCTTCTGCTGTCCCCCAACTCTTCCCGCATCAACTTGGTATCAGAGCGACTTTGGTTCCTTCCACGGAGCTGAGATCCAGGGGCCTTCTTCCTTCCAGTTTCCTTCACGCTGCTGTGGAACCCCTTGTTCACCACAGTCACCGTCCGGCCGTGCCAGCACCCTGTCGCGTCCCACGCTCGTGCCCCCTGCGCACGCACCGGCCAGTACCCCGGAGCCCACCTCCGCACTGCCCCATCGACGTAGGCGCAGCGACTTCCCCGTCTGCCCACGCCAGCGCTGTACCCAGCCCGCCCCATGTTTTCCCTCCTCCGCGCCATTCCAAACCGCCTCTCCCTGTGCCCTACCCACCACCGCCACGCCCCTCTCCCACGCCTCCCCCTGCTTGCACCACACCGCCGTCGCCAGCCACATCCGCATCCCCCTGCACCCGCTCGCGCCTCCCTTTCCCGCAGCCGCCGCACCAGCGCTGCGTGGCGCCCCGCTTCCGCCAGCCGCGTCCCACCTGTGGCCGCCCCTTCACCATGTGCCAGCCCCTGCGCCTGTCCTGCAAACCCCACCTGCACTGCCTCCCCTGCTCGCGAGCACAACGCCGCCCCCACCTCTTCCCTGCTCACGTCACCCCTGGTTGCCCTGCATCTGCGAACCCCCACCCCGCGTGCGGCCCTCTTCGCCCTGTGTCGCACCCAACCCCACCAGCCCGCGTCTCTCTCTCCTGTGCTGCCAGCATCAGCCCTGACCAGACCGCGCTAGCGCCAGTGATAGTGCTCGCCGTCTGCACCCTCACCTGGGCCGGCCAGAGCCCTTGGTGGTACCGATGCAGCGACCTCGCTGCACCCTCTCCGCCAGCATCCCACGCCAGCGAACAGAACTTGCCAAGTCCACTCTTCTTGGATTGCCCATCCAGAATTCGCAAGTTTGCCGGTCCATGGAATCCCGAGGTTATATTTGTGTAGCCTGTTACCTCCCTGCGTGGAGTAGGCTAAGTTAACGTGTAATATTTTCATTTTGTTATGTACTCGGGATTCGTGACACGGCCGGGTTCTTCCCCATGCACAGACGTGGAGGTACGTACTCCATACTCTAGCTTGTTACTTGCTTTTCTCATATTTGCTCATATTTGCCGCCGACTTGTGAGGTAGGACACCTATCCCGTGACGTGCGTCACAGCCGGCTTGAGAGTGCGAGAACCTATTTCCCGGAGGCTCCGTTTGGTCCTTGACTGTGGATCGACTACCCTAGTTTTGGTGGCTTCTTAGCTACCTTGGTCCTGTGTTTCCCTCTACGAGGGACGACTTTATGGTCTACGTACTTCTTTGGACGTACTTATTTTCCTATCGCTTACTTGTTTAATTTGTATGAATCCGCTAATCATTATTGCTAGAGCTGATCGTGTCTTTGGAAAGTCGTAGTTTGTCAAGTTGCCTAGTCCACGTGTGTTGTCCGCATCAACTCACACGCGCGCCGTCATCGTGCCTGGTCCGCCTGTTGGACCCCTCCCGTGCCGCCCACACCTCGCCCTGCGCCCGCGATACCCCTGCGTCACCTCCCCAACGCCCACCATGCCATGCGCCCACCTCCGCCAACCCATATGCACCCTGCCGCCTCCCACACGCCCTCACCCCGGCCCCGCATGCGGCCAGCTTCTCCAGCCCCGCGTCGCCACAACGCCTGGCCCGCGCCCCATCCACACCTGCCTTGCGAGCCGCACCCTCGCCAGTCGTCTCCACCCCTCCCACGCTCTCTCTCGGCCTCTCCAGAAGAAGAAAAGGAAGGAGAGGAAGGAGGAGGCGTCGCCGAAGCCTCCGGAACCAGCCCCGCTCTCCGGCGCCGCCGCGAGAGCCGCTGACTGCCGGTGCCGTCGCCGAAAACCGCCCCATCGCCGCCGCGTCCTTCCTTTCCCTCCCGCCCTCAGGTCTCCTCCACTCTGGTTCCTGCATGAGGAGGAGAGAAGCAGCAAACCCCCTTTAAAGAGAACCGGTCAAACCAGATTTGCCCTAGTTTTGGCCAGACCCCGTTTGCTACAGTACCAGCTTGCTACAGTAACCGGACAGTGCATCAGTGTTCTTATCACACCGCCAGCATTAAAGATCCATTCGTGCTCCGATTCAAGTGCTGTTTGCGTCTGGTTGAGATCGTCTCGACGAATTCTAGTCATCACGGTCCCACCCTACGGCAGACCATCCAATTTCACATCAATTTGGGTAATCTCTACATGTGTCACATGAATTTTAGCTTTATCGCTCTTCTACCAAATGAGAAGCCCACAAAAGTAATACTTGATGAAGGTAATTAGAACAATTATATTTCCCAGACTATTGTTGACATTTTATTGCAAACTGGTGAGATTATTGTTGATGGTGATCAAGCTTTCGTAGAGTTTCACCTAATCAGTTAATTATTTTGATGGAGCTTGGTGCACTATTGATCCCTCGAGATCCTACATTACTTTGGGAAAAGAGTGGTTGGAAGAGCGACATGTTCTATCGACTCAAACCAGTGCATTATCCAGCCACCACATTTAAGAGGTAAATTTTGTTTTCCCAAGTTTATTTCTCCTGCTGCCAAGCCAGTGCTTCCAGAGAAGATTGTTCTTGTTGAAGTTTGGGATCAAGACCAGTTCGTCGAGTCTGGACTTCATTTGATATGTGATGATGTATTTAAGATAAGTCCATCATTGACAGCTACCAGTGATCTTCCAGATGTTACCAGAGACCAGTGCAACTATGATATGATATGGTCGATCTTGATGCACACATTCTATATAGACTGTAACTTTTCAGAAGGCTTATTGGTTTGGATATCTTATGTGACTTTATTAGTGCATGACTTCATTATTCCCCTGCCACTTGTATGGATATTGCGACACTTCAAAACTCGAGGACGAGTTTTCTAAACCAGGAA
This sequence comes from Colocasia esculenta, assembly GCA_014218235.1. Lineage (NCBI taxonomy): Eukaryota > Viridiplantae > Streptophyta > Magnoliopsida > Alismatales > Araceae > Colocasia > Colocasia esculenta. The sequence goes on from CM024760.1 coordinate 58,690,080, forward strand.
GAATGATGGGGAGCGAGCTGAGCCATGGTTTTAAGTCCATTTGGAGCCCATTTGGTGATTTTTATTTTTCTATAATTTTTGGTGCAAGTTTCGCACTATTTTTTAAGTCCTAGGATAAAGTAGTCCAAAAAGAGTCAAATTAGAGTCCATTTAGTTTCTACTATGTAATTTTGCATTTCTATATTTGAGTCAAGTCCAATTTGGGTAGGATTCTGTAATTTCCTTTCTTTAGGTTTTCTAATATGTTATGTTTTATTAGGCATAGAAGTCTGTCTTTAATTTGAAGTCCATTAGGATTGGGATTAGCCCAACTTCTTTAAATATTTGTAAACATCGATTTGAGAAGAAGAAGAACAAATTTTCTTGCAAATTGAGTTGAGAGCATGCTCCTTTGTTCTCCCCTCGGCGAAGGAGCAGCGTCCGTGAAGGACCGGGCGAGAAGCCCCCCCGCGAAGGCTTCATCATCCCACCTTCTACCTCCTCTCCGGTGAGACTCCGGCTACCTATTTCTTTCTTCTGCTGTCCCCCAACTCTGTCTCGCATCAATTCTTGTACCCAAATGGTTTTGGGTCCAACAGGTTAGTCCTGAAACGGAGCAGATCCTTCCTAATCCATACAAGATTAAATTTCTACATGTTTTTCTTTAAAGAACAAGTGTAGTTCACATGACCATGCCCACCACAGAAATAACATGTAATGTTTGAAGTGCGTTGTGTTGGGTATGGCCTATGAATGACGTTGGGTACAACATGCTTGTTTCCTTTCACATGAGTTGGTTTATTAGATTGTACATATTTCTTAGTATGAATAGATTTCTTAGGTTGCACAGATTTCTTAGCATAAAAATTCAATTGGGCTTTTCTTTGTTGTGCTTTAACATGAGATGTGCCTGAAGTGTTGGAAGCATGAACAAAATATGTTACCATCTTAGACTCAAAATATTTGTTCTTTTTATTTTTAGGGGATAGCCTAAACCATGTTTATTAGTGTTGACTTTAACACTAAGCACTTAGTAAGTTTTTCCTTCCCCTTTATGAGTCTAGATACAGTGGATTTCAGCTCATCTATAGTTTCATGCAATTTTTTGATAGAATTTTTAGAACCTTTAGCATTTTCTTCCAGCACATGTACTTGATTTTTAAAATTTTTCATTCTCAGACTTAAGGGATACATTTTCAATTTCAGGCATGCTTATCCTTTTAGAATGACCATTATTATGAACCACGAATTTAATTTCATCTTCATATAATGTGATTTTACTTTGCAAGGATTATTTTCATTATGAAGATTTTCATATTTCAGATTGAGTTCATGACACGATATGTATGGAATTTTCATCACGAAGAAAACCTTTAATTTTTATTTTTAGTCCCTTATTTTTCTTTTTGACTTTCTTATATTTTCCGTACAAAGCAGAATACATTTAATCTATCTCCTCAAGAGTAAAGGATTTTCAATCAGAGTTTACCTCGAGAGATTCATCCTCAAGTGCCATAAGACCGCATTGGACATCCTTCTTCTCCTGGACATCTTCTTCTACGGAGCATGACTTGTAACGACCCGAGAACCCGACTCTCGGCCCACGCCGAGGACCCAATTTTCGCGGTCGCCGCCCACGGATCCAAGGACCCGGAAGGGCTATAATCTACGTCTAACAAGATATGTAACAGAAGCAAACGTCAACTGCTAATCTAGAAGTGTACGTGCGGAAACAGAAAAGAGAGTGAGACCACCACGTACCACTCTAAGTACAGTGCCAACGCATGCACGCTCGTACAAGTAAAAGGCAGGGGAAGAACAAGTCCCTTAGGGGCATACCCCGAGGTTGACGTACACTGAAAAAGGGGAACCACTGCTAGCTACGGGGACTCTGACTACCGCCCCGTCTCCTCCACCCGGCGCCGCGCCCTGCCGCTGCTGAAAAGTCTCACTGGGAAAAGGAGGGATGAGCTTCACAACAGAAGCTCAGTAGGGACTACCAATCTCCTACTGACTCTAAACAGGCAGGAGAATATATATATATATATATATATATATATATATATATATAATAATAAATAATAATAATAATGACAACAGTTTATATCTTCTCTCTACAATCAGAAGTGCGGAAGCGAAACTACAACTAGCACGGCACGGAAAGTACACACGGTCAGAAACTCCGTACGACTGCTCGTCGTGACCACACATGGCTATCGAACACAGACGGAGGGAACTCCGCCTGGACAAAGAACACTAGCAACGGAAACACTACCACTAGTCACGGACAGGTGCGTCCACCGACGTCTTATCCTCGACCTGGGTCCTGACCCTCACGTCTCGTCAGAGCGTGGTAGGACACAAGTAACACAACGGTAACTGCCGTAGTCTGGCCGGACTACGGTCCCACGCCTGACCTCTCTAAACGGTTCCGGGGCCGTAAGGAGCGAGGAAGTGAGAAGAAGGACTGGCTAGCCTACGCCGGGTAGAACTCCTAACTGTCCTCGGCATCCCAGACCACCCACGAGAGCTCTGCAAGTGACTCACACGCCACTGTCCTAACAACCGTTTTCCCCTAAGCTCCAGAGTCTGCCTGGTGGCTGCCAACTCGAGCACACTCGTAGCCCGGAGTACTCCCCCAACAGGCTCCCGAGGATGGGGGTCCCAGGCAACGGTAACAACCTCTCACACGGGACAAGCCCTCAAGTGCCGAGCACCGGGCGAAAGACTAGTGTAGACTGCACTAGGGAACTAGCACAGGTGCCATGGGTACAGTAAAAGAAAAGCGGAAACGGGAAAGACCAAAACCTGTCTCTCGGTCGGGGTCGCGACGCAGCGGGCTGTCGCGATCTTGTCGCGACGCCCAACCTGGTCGCGACACTGTCGTGGCGGCCTAAGCCGACACGACCAAGTCACGACATACCTGGGCGCCGCGACGATGTCGCGGTGGCCTCGCCGACCGCGACATCATCGCGACCCCACGATAGGTTGCGTCTTCAGTCGAGGGGGGGGGGGTTCCAGAACCATCTCTTCCGGAGATCACCCAAAACACTGTAGAACCAAACCATTGGGGAAGGGGAGCATGCTCAACATGTATTTAAAGCTTTAAATCATCCAAACCACCCACAACCCCACGAAAACATGGATCTACACTCGAAGGATCAACTCACACAACAACGAGCATGGATTCCTCACTCACCCAAACCCTCAACCAACGAGAAACTCGATCCACAAGGGGGATGGAGGCATGCTCAGGGCAAGTGGAGTGAGGATCCCTACCTCCACGCGAAGAACCACCCCGTTGGGGCCTTCTCGTAGGAAAGAATGCCTCCTCCCCGCACCGGAAAACCCGAGCATGCACCCTGCACGAACGGCACGTCCACGCCTCAGCACGAGCACCACGAGCGAAGGGGAACACCGAGAAACAAGAGAGAACTCGAGAGAGGGGAAAAGGAGTGAAAAGGGGCGAGAGAGGGAAATGGGGCGTGCCTTCAGTTTTGAACCGATGGCCCCCAGAATGTGACCCAGCGGCCAGGCGTGACAATGACACTGTCGCGTCACCCATAAGCATCGCGACATGTCGTGACCGCCTGCCAAGGCGTGACACCAAAAGCACGGTCAAACCTCGAAGATCGGAAAAGCAAACACGATGGCCTGGTAGGTCGCGTCAACGCTGTACGAACCTGCCACCCGAAACGCCCGTTCTGATAGACAGGACATCGGTCAAGTCCTGTCAGAACACAGTCGCGACAGCCCAGAGCGTCGCGACGAGGATCAAGTCGCGGCAGATGGGGTAGGCGCGACACCGAACCCTTCGCGGCAGGCCGCTCTAGCACGACCATGTCGCGGCCAGGCGCCTGTTGCGACTCGGAGGACGGGGCCAAGGGGGACGTGTCTTACATCCCACCCACCTTACGACATTTCATCCTCGAAATGAAGATAACTCGGTCTCAACTCGAAAAATAGCATTGGGGAGATAGCAACATACCGTTCAATCAAACAAAGAAGGAAACTGCTCCCGCATCTCATCCTCGCGCTCCCAGGTGGCCTCGCCAGCCAAAGCGGTTCTGCCAAACGACCTTCACCAGCGGAATCTACTTTCTGCGCAATTGTTGAAGTCTGCGGTCGACAACACTGACCGGGTACTCTGGCACTGACAAGTCTGGCGCTACCTCCAGCTGCAAATAGTCCAACACGTGCGAAGGGTCTGCAACGTACCTCCTGAACTGCGAAACGTGAAACACACTATGCACACCTGATAGCTCTGCCGGAAGACTCAACCTGTAAGCCACCTCGCCGACCCTCTTGGTAATAGGGAAAGACCCGACGTACCTCGGACTGAGCTTTCCCTTCCTGCCAAACCTCATGACGCCCTTGGTCGGCGGACCCACAAGAAAACAAGGTCACCAACACTGAACTGCAACGGTCTCTTGCGGACGTCTGCGTAACTCTTTTGCCGACTCTGCGCTGCCCGAAGCCTCTGCCTGACCAGACTGACTGTATCTACACACTGCTACACTAACTCTGGTCCCAAAAGCTGCCTCTCTCCAACCTCAAACCAGTGAAGTGGAGTCCTGCATGGGTGACCATACAAGGCTTCATATGGTGCCATTCCGATGCTCAAGTGATAACTATTGTTATACGCGAACTCCACCATCGGAAGGTGCGACTCCCACGTGCCGCTCCAGTCTAAACAGCACACTCTCAGCATGTCCTCTGGTGTCTGAATAGTCCGCTCTAACTGTCCGTCTGTCTGAGGGTGGTACGCTGTGCTGAACCTCAACTCTGAACCCAGTGCTCTCTGAAGACTGCGCCAAAACCCTAACGTGAACCTCGGATCCCTGTTGGAGATGACTGAAATTGGGATCCTGTGCAACGAAACAACTCTGTCCACGTACAGCCTGGCTAACCTGTCCACCGACCACGACATTCTGATCGGAAGAAAGTGCGCTGCCTTGGTCAAATGATCCACAATTACCCAGATACCATCGTGACTCTGTGGGGTGCGGGGCAAACCAACCACAAAGTCCATGGTGATGTCGTCCCACTTCCACTCGGGAATGGGCAACGGGTGTAGCTCACCACCAGGATGCTGATGCTCGGCCTTCACCTGTTGATAGGTAAGGCACCGAGCAACAAACTCTGCCACGCCCCTCTTCATGCCTGGCCACCAAAGGACCTCCTCAAGCAATGGTACATCTTGGTGGAGCCAGGATGAACAACATACCTCGATCTGTGAGCCTCTAACAAAACTGCCTGGCGTGCCTCCTCAGGAACATACAAGCGGCCTCTGAATCTGACCTCGCTGTCCTCGTCGAGCTCAACATCTGGCATTTGCAGAATGTCCGCCAACTGAGGGTCTGCCTGCTGTGCCTGCAACACCTGCCTGAACAATGACGGCCGAACTAACAAACTGCTCGCCACTGCACGGTCTCTGGTCCTCGACGGAATGAACACTCCCTGGGACAGCTCCTCGAACAGCCTCCACTCTCTGACCATCAGCAAACTCAAGCGCACGCGTCTACTTAAAGCATCGGCTACGACGTTAGCCCTTCCTGGGTGATAGGAGAGGGTTAGGTCGTAGTCCTTCAAATACTCCATCCATCGACGCTGCCTTAAGTTCAGATCCCTCTGGGTGAAGATATACTGCAAGCTCTGGTGATCGGTGAAGATCTGAAAAGCCTCGCCATACAGGTAGTGCCTCCACAACTTGAGAGCAAACACCACTGCTGCCAGCTCCAAGTCATGGGTGGGGTAGTTCTCCTCATGCTTCTTGAGCTGCCGAGAAGCATAGACAACAACCCCACCGTGCTGCATCAGCACGGCACCCAAACCTGACCTCGACGCATCGGTGTAGACCACAAAACCATCGCTGCCCGATGAGAAGACTAACACTGGAGCTGAAGTCAACCTCACCTTCAGCTCCGAACACTCTGCTCACAGTCCTCTGACCAAACAAACCTGACGTCCTGCTTAGTCAACCTGGTCAATGGCGCTGCTAACTTGGCAAAATCCTGAATGAACCTCCGGTAGTAACGGCCAAACCAGAAAACTGCGGACCTCTGACACCGACGTGGGCTGCTCCCACGACAACACGGCCTCCACATTGGCAGGGTCCACTGCCACACCAGAACCTGAGATCACGTGCCCGAGAAAGTGCACCTCCCTCAGCCAAAATTCGCACTTGTCGAACTTGGCATAAAGGCGGTGACTCCGCAGGGTCTCCAGCACGATCCTCAGGTGCTCCTCGTGCTCCTCCTCAGAAGCCGAGTAGACCAAAATATCATCAACAAAAACAACCACAAAGCGATCTAGGTACTCACTGAGCACCCTATGCATCAGATCCATGAATGCTGCGGGTGCGTTCGTCAGCACAAATGGCATCACGACGAACTCAAAGTGACCGTACCTGGAACAGGAAAGCCGTCAAACCGACATCTGACTCTCTGATCCATCTCTGATAGTAACCGGATCTCAAGTCAATCTTCGAGAAAACTCGGGCCGACTGCAACTGATCAAACAAATCATCGATCCTCGGAAACGGGTACCTGTTTTCACAGTAACCTGGTTCAACTGCCGATAATCGATGCACAAATGAAGACTACCGTCCTTCTTTCTCACAAACAAAACAGGCGCGCCCCACGGCGAACGACTCGAGCGAATGAAGCCCAGCTCAAGAAGCTCCTGCAACTGGCGCTTCAACTCACGCAGCTCCGCTGGGGCCATTCGGTAAGGTGCCTTGGACAAAGGCATCGTACCGGGCAAAAGCTCGATGGTGAACTCTACCTCCCGCTCAGGCGGCAAACCAGGTAGATCCTCCGGAAAGATGTCGGAGAACTTAGAAACAACCGGCACGTCAAAAACTGAAGATCCACTAGGCTCCAAAGAACAAACCGAAGCAAGGTACGCCACACAGCCATCGCGGATCAAACGGCGAGCTCTACACAAAGAAATAAATGGCCGACGGGTAGACCGGATACCTCGGAAATAGAGGATGGGCTCTCTAAGTATCCTAAACTGAACGGTCTTCCACTGGAAATCAACCACGGCTGAGTGAGCCTCCAACCAGTCCATGCCTAGGATGACGTCAAAGTCGCAAAGCTGCAGTGCGTACAACCTGGCCGGCAACTGGTGCCCCTCAACCTCGACTGCCACACCCTCCAGGTAACCAAAAGAATGCATGTAGTCACCAGACGGGAGATCGACCATCACGTCACACTGCCTTTCAAGCGTGACAAGCAAGGGACTCATAGAATCCTCGGAGGAAGCAACACAAAGAAGCACTAGGATCGACCAAAACACGAGCAGCTCTGCCAAGGATAGGTAGAGTACCTATAACAAGGTTTGACACCTCTGCCTGCTCCCAGGTAAGCGCCATGACGTGACCACGACCACGCCCACGCTGCGGCGCCTGCTGGGGCTGCTGCTACTGCGGCGGCTGCTGGGGGTACTGCTGCTACTGCTGGTACAACTGCGGCTGCGGAAACTGCTGAGCCTGCTGCTGGTACTGCCCCCGCTACTGCTGACGTGGTTCCTACTGCTGAGTTGGGTACTGGTACTGAGGAGACTGCTGAGCGTACTGCACTGGCTGCTGCTGCTGCGGGGCTTGCCCCATGGGGCAATCCCTCCTGAAGTGGCCGGTAAGCCACAGGTGTAGCAAACTGCCTCCTAACCACCCTGCTTAGCTCCCTGGACAACTGACTGCTCTGCAAACCTGAACTGGAGCTTCTGCTGCCAGTTCTGACCGCACCCGCGAGTAGACAACTTTCTAAACTGAGAGCGAATCCCGGCGCTGCCGAAACTGCCTGAGCCAGAGGAAGAGGAAGTCGCACTACCGCGGCTACCCGCTGGACATTGGTAAGGTGAGGACCTGGAAGAGGCTCCTCCCTGCTGCTGCTGCTGCTGAGGCTGCCAGGTCTCTCTGTCCAAGGCGCTGTCCTTCGCCACGACCTCTCCCAAGGTTGTACACAAGTGTGCCGTCACACCCCACCTCAGGTGTGGTCTCAGTCCTGCGATGAACCTCTCTGCACACGCCTGATCACTGCCTGCGACATGAGGCACATGCCTCAACAACCGGACAAACCTCTGGTGGTACTGCGAAACTGTGAGGTCGCCCTGAACTAGGGCGTGGAACTAGTCCCGTCTCTCACGTCGAGCGTAGTCGGGGAAGTACTCGCCGTGGAAGACCTCCGAAAACTACTGCCAAGTGATGTGATCCAACCTCTGCCCCTGGAAGTGCGTCTGCCTCTGAACTCTCCACCACTCATGGGCTACTCCCTTGAGCTGGTACACTGCCAGTCAAACCTGTTCCTCCTCAGCGCACTCCATCGTCTCGAAGATGCGCTCCAACTCATGGGTCCAGCTCTCTGCCTTGTCTGGATCATACTCACCATGGAACATCGGTGGTCGAAGGCGCAGGCACCTCTCGAGGAGAGCGGTCCTGTCCTCCGTAACCGCCATCCTCCACCGCCCGGCTCGAGTACTCCCAGTGCCCAACCGCTGCTGACGCTTTGGCTGCTCCACCTCTGGCTCTACCTGCTGTTCCGGCAGCACTAGAGGAGGTACCAGAAACTAAACGCCTGCTGCTGCCTGCCCGGGCTGGTACGCTCCCTGGTACAAGTTCCTAAAGAACTGCTCTGCTAAGGGAAACCAGTCTGCGTACTGCTGCGACTGAGGTTGGTACTCCTGCTGCTGCTGCCCACCTACCGCTGTTGTTGCTGCTGTAGCCTGAGGCTGTGCCACAGACTCGTCTGCTGACACCTCCTCCTGGACCTACCCCTGCGCAGGCATCTCGGACTCATCCTGTTGCTCGATCAACTGTCTAGCCTAACTGCGCCTACGCAGAGCAATGTCCTACACGACACACAACCAACAAGGGTTAACAATACCACTCGAGCGGCTAGCAGTGTACTTGTACTACCGTTGGGACTTCCTGTTGCAGTTCAAATCCATTACAAGCCCTGTCCGACTCTCGCTCTGATACCAACTGTAACGACCCGAGAACCCGACCCTCGGCCCACGCCGAGGACCCGATTTTCGCGGTCGCCACTCATGGATCCAGGGACCCGGAAGGCTACAATCTACGTCTAACAGGATATGTAATGGAAGCAAACGTCAACTGCTAATCTAGAAGTGTACGTGCGGAAATAGAAACGAGAGTGAGACCACCACGTACCACTCTAAGTACAGTCCCAACGCATGCAAGCTAGTACATGTAAAAGGCAGGGGAAGAACAAGTCCCATAGGGGCATACCCTGAGGGTGATGTACACTGAAAAAGGGGAACCACTGCTAGCTACGGGGACTCAGACTACCGCCTCGTCTCCTCCGCCCGGCGCGCACCCTGCCGCTGCTGAGAAGTCTCACCTGGGAAAAGGAGGGATGAGCTTCACAACAGAAGCTCAGTAGGGACTACCAATCTCCTACTGATTCTAAACAAGTAAGAGAATATATATATATATATATATATATATATATATATATATATATAAAATAAATGACAGTAGTTTATATCTTCTCCCTACAATCGGAAGTGCGGAAGCAAAACTACAACTAGCACGGCACGGAAAGTACACACGGTCGGAAACTCCGTACGACTGCTCGTCGTGACCACCACACGGCTAGCGAACACAGATAGAGGGAACTCCGTCTGGACAAAGAACACTAGCAACGGAAACACTACCACTAGTCACGGTCAGGTGCGTCCACGACGAGTCTTATCCTCGACCCGGGTCCTGACCCTTACGTCTCGTCAGAGTGAGGTAGGACACAAGTAACACAACGGTAACCGCCGTAGTCTGGCCGGACTACGGTCCCACGCCTGACCTCTCCAACGGTTCCGGGGCCGTAAGGAGCGAGGCAGTGAGAAGAAGGACTGGCTGGCCTACGCCGGGTAGAACTTCTAACTGTCTTCGGCGTCCCAGACCACCCACGAGAACTTTGCAAGTGACTCACACGTCACTGTCCTAACTACCATTTTCCCCTAAGCTCCAGAGTTCGCCTGGTGGCTGCCAACTCGAGCACACTCATAGCCCGGAGTACTCCCTCAACAGGCTCCCGTGGATGGGGGTCCCAGGCAACAGTAACAACCTCTCACACGGGACAAGCCCTCAAGTGTTGAGCACCGGGCGAAAGACTAGTGTAGACCGCACTAGGGAACTAGCACAGGCGCCACGGGTACAGTAAAATAAAAGCAGAAACGGGAAAGACCAAAACCTGTCTCTCGGTTGGGATCGTGATGCAGCGGGCTGTCGCGATCTTGTAGCGACGCCCAACCTAGTCGAGACACTGTCGCGGCGGCATAAGCCGATACGACCAAGTCGCGGCATACCTGAGCGCCGCGACGATGTGGCAGCGGCCTCTCCGACCGCGACATCATCGCAACCCCATGATAGGTCGCATTTTCAGTCGAGGGGGGATTCCAGAACCATCTCTTCCGGAGATCACCCCGAAACGCGGTACAACCAAACCATTGGGGAAGGGGAGCATGCTCAGCATGTATTTAAAGCTTTAAATCATCCAAACCACCCACAACCCCATGAAAACATGGATCTACGCTCGAGGGATCAACTCACACAACCACGAGCATGGATTCCTCACTCACCCAAACCCTCAACCAATGAGAAACACGATCCACAAGGGGGATGGAGGCATGCTCAGGGCAAGTGGAGTGAGGATCCCTACCTCCACGCGAAGAACCACCCCGTTGGGGCCTTCTCATAAGAAAGAACGCCTCCTCCCCGCACCGGAAAACCCGAGCACGCGCCCTGCACGAACGGCACGTCAACGCCTCAGCACGAGCACCACGAGCGAAGGGGAACACCGAGAAACGAGAGAGAACTCGAGAGAGGGGAAAAGGAGTGAAAAGGGGCGAGAGAGGGAAATGGGGCGCGCCTTCGGTTTTGAACCGATGGCCCCCAGAACGCGAGGTTGCGGCCAGGCGCGACAATGACACTGTCGCGACGCCAATAAGCGTCGCGACCATGTCGTGACCGCCCGCCAAGGCGCGACACCAAAAGCACGGTCAAACCTCGAAGACCAGAAAAGCAAACGCGACGGCCTGGCAGGTCGCGTCAACGCTGTACGAACCTGCCACCTGACACACCCGTTCTGACAGACAGGATAGCGGTCAAGTCCTGTCAGAACACAGTCGCAACAGCCTAGAGCGTCATGACGAGGATCAAGTCGTGGCAGACGGGGTCGGCGCGACACCGAACCCGTCGCGGCAGGCCACTCTAGCGCTACCATGTCGCGGCCAGCTGCCTGTTACGACCCAGAGGACGGGGCCAAGGGTCCGGGTCTTACATGAATCATCGAATTCACTCCATATGGTGACTATGGCATTTATTCTTTGACTTGATTTTGTTTTGCTTTTTAGAAATACTAGACACTCGGATTTTGTGTCCAAGTCCTTGGCATTGATAACATATCATTTATGACTGTCTATTGGGTTCTCTTTTAAGTTACCTTTTAGGCCTTTGGGAATATGGCAGACTGGACCTTTTTCTTCCTTAGATATTTTCTGAAGCTTCGTGCTATGTTTGCCATTTCTTCCCATCTCCACTCGAAGAACTTTCTTCTGAGCTGAGTGCTTGGACTTCTTGGCTTTGAGAGCCACATCCTTTTACTCAAAAAGAAGTTGCTCAGCTTCCTTCCTTTTCAAATTTATCTCACATGTCATGTGACTCCCAATAAGTTCCTCCATGGTTAATATTGATAGATTTATAGAGTCTTCAATGACCGTGGCTTTAGTGTGCCACGTCGGTGGGAGGGATCTCAAGATCTTCCAGACTACTTCTATGTCTGTGTAGTTCTTGCCAAGAGCCTTGACTCCATTTTTATCTTTGAGAGCGTGCAAACATCTCTGAGATGATCTCGACCCGGCTCATCTTGAACATCTCGTATTAATGGACCAAGATGTTGGCCTTGGTCATATTGACCTCTGAGGTGCTTTCATATATCAACTTCAGTTTGTCCCACATTTCTTTGGCTGAAATACACATAGAAACACATGAATATTTGTCAGGATGAATAACACATCACATAATGTTCATGACACTAAAATTAATCTTGGATTTTTTAACATTGTCCTCCATCCACTTTTCCTCGCCCTCTGGCAGTGTATATGAACCAGTACTCACTACTTTCCAGACCTCATAGTCTTGAGCCCTAAGAAAAATGTGCATACGATTTTTTCAATATGGATAGTTGTTGCCTTCAAAGTATAGTAGATGTTGGATAGAATGACCCTCGAGCATGAATCCTTTGCTGGCCATCGCACACAGAATCACTCTTAAAAATCAAGAGCCCTGCTCTAATACCAATTGAAGGGGATGTAGTGTGATGATCAACCAAGCGGGGAGGGGAGAATTGGTTATCACCTATAAAAAAAAAAACTTTCATACAAGACAAATTAAACTTAACTAAGTAAATCTATTATGTGACATGCATAGCGGAATTGTAAGGCCCTCGATATTCCGTCGCATTATTTGAAATTATGTGTATATTTGTGCTTGTGTATGTATGTACTATTTACGTACGTATTAATTAGTGTAATTATGTGTGCATATGTTTATGTTAGATATAAATAATGTATGTATTGCATGATGATAGTATGGATATAATACCATATACATATTACATGTATATACGCATGGTATGCATGGTTTTCTGCATAATTTAGGGTTCTGGCCGAAGGCCCTATTGGCGTCAACCCCAGGCCGTTTAGCTGGTGTCAGCGTCCAGACATGGACGCCAACACTCATCCTGGCGTCCAGCGATGTGGATGCCAATTTCTCTAGCCTGCATGCGCAGTAGAGCTGCAAACTTCTGAAACAAGGTATGGCAACCCATTGGGGGATGTCCCCTAACGGCTCTGAGGGTGTCCTATCACCCTAGTGAGTGGAAGAGAGACCCTCCTTAAGTCTGAACCCGAAATGGCCTCTCCCCACTCTTCCCTTCACCCTTGCAAGAGGAGAAAAGAGAGAGGAAAACCCTAGGAGGAAAACTGTGAGAAAAACACCACCTAGCACCAAAAAATCCGACCCCCTGGAGGTTGATCCGGCCATTCTTCCACGACAAGGAGGAAGCTGGAGCAAAGGAGAAGGCTTCCCCATCGTCCCCTTGCTGTGGAGCTCATCCAAGAACCCGGAGGAAGGTGATTGGAGGCCTTTCTGCAAATTTCTTGGGACTGCCCAAGGAGGTCTTCACCGAGCCCTAGATCCCTTGGAGGAATTTTGAAAGGCAAGTGACCTATCCATGGTGTTCCCTTATGAGTCTAGGTCAGTTTTTATGATTTTTGAGCATTTTTCCTCGAGTCCTAGACCCTCCCATTCACCCAAGTTTCAGAGCTCGGGTCTGTGTTTCTACACAGACCTGATTTGACGGCAAGGTCCCTGGACGCCCAGATCATGCTTGGCGTCCATTGACCATGCCGCTGACTCTGAGTCAGCGGCCAGAGACTGCCGCCAAGTTCTTCTGGACAGAACAGTGAACTGTTTTGCCCTTCCTTTACATTAATTTCGGTATGGTTTCCGTGATGAGGATATATGGTAATCCTATACTCTATGTATATAGTTGATTGTGGGGTGTGATGGTGAATGTGGGAAATGGTATCCCTTAAACTTGTGAGCATGACTTATTGAGATTCTTGAAAATTTATGTTTCATGATTAGAATTAGTATGAATGCCTTGGTTTTGGTCTGATCATGAAGGTTAGTGTGTCAGTATGTGTGTATGCAATTTTGGTAAATTATCCATGCTTGTGTAATTTGCTAATAAAATCCAGTTCGGTAAAATAAAATCATGCAAGAATGGTTGTGATGATTAATCTATAGATGTATGATTTAGGGTAGACTTTATCTTCTCAGATCATGTATGTGACAAAAACCCCTGCTCAACAGTAAGTGGCAACCTTTCATGATATGTTAAATTCCGTGTAACTTAAATTGTGAATGGCCTACAAAATAAGTGTTTGATTTTCTGTAAATTACATTTAGCTCAGAAAAATCTGAAAATTTGAGTGTATGATCATGAACCTGAAAACAACATGTGGTTAAAATTTCAGGTCACTTGGATCAGGAAATAAAAAGTTATGTATTTTCATGTGAAATGTGATAACCTACGTGTATTATCATAATGTGATTAGATATTGCCTAATCCCAACATGATTAGTGTGTTTACTGTGTGTTAAATTCCTGAAATCTGTAGTTTCATGTTAGGAAAAACAGAGTTGTGCATATGAGTGAGAAAGTAAATGAGACACGTGTAAACCATGTGTAAAAATCGGTAAAGTGTGTACATGTGTAACTGTGCCAATGTGACACTGCTTCCGTAGAGGGCAGTGGAGCTGTATCAGGGAAAAGTCCCCCTGAGAAAGTTCAAAGTGTAAGTGACCCTAAGGGCATTAGGGGGAAATCCTGGAGGTGGACAAGTACCACTAGTTAGGGTAGAGACTGTTCTCCCGGTCTACGCAGTCCAAGAGTCGCATTGGAATGCCTAGATGGCGTCTATGTGTAATGTGATGTGTATATGTCCTTCTTTGGTGGTTTGGACTATGTGTCACGGCACCTAAAAATGTGTAATGTGAAATGTGTAATGTGTATGTGACCATGTGTAAATGTGTAAGTGATCAATGTGAATGTGTATGTGTAAAGTGAACCATGTGAAAGAGGAAACTTGTGTAAAGAAAATGTGAAACTAAAGATGTGAGAATATGTTATTGAAAACCATGTGAGACAAATCTGAAATCATGTGAAATCAGTAAATTTATGTTATTATCATATGTTATTATGTGCAAAGATGTCTAGAATCATGTTAGTGGTGATTGATGAAAACGGGTACAAGATAGCATGATTGTTTGATCACATGATATGTTTTACACAATATTGTAGCTCTCATGTGTAGGTTTTCAGCCATGAAACCATGTGAAATCAGCAACTTAAAGCATGTGAAAATGTTTAGGAATATGTTTAAAAACATGTAGGATCCATGCTAGTTGTTCCCCTTTTATGTATGAAAAATGTTCACATTGTAGCTCTCATGTCTTAGCTCTTTAAAGATTAAAGTTCATGAGTAAATTGAATGGAGAGCATGTGGTAGGTGAATTTTATTCTTAGAATCAGAAAGCATGATCCATGTATAAAATTGTAACCCTTTCATGATAGGTTGAAACTTGATTGACTAGCATGCCATGTGTTGCAAAATTGTAAATGTGCATGTAGAAACCACTAGGACTTGTACGTGTATATCATGAGTAGTGTTGCTTGCTGAGTCCTTGGACTCACTCCTTGCTTCGGCGTAAGGTATAGTTGGTGACACGGCACCGTTGGAGGAGACGGGTGGAGACGGACTCCGAGCGCGGAGACTAGTTTTGGAGTTCCGTTGAGATTTGTGTATTTCATAAGTTTGTAATTCGAACATTGTACTAGAATTATCATGAAAAGGATGTATAAGTGTGGACATTATGTACTTTATTTCAGCAATTTAAAGTATGTCAACTTTAGTTCTTTTTTTGTAAATTGAGATTTGCATGTATGTTTAATGTGATGATGAATGAATGGAGACAGTTGTCTTTTACTTCCACTACTCTGTTGTATATTCGCAGGTATCTCAGTTGTATGTATCGTTTGGGTAAATGTCCCACTGTGGCAGCGCTCGCTATACCGACGTGGGTTGGTATAACTGTACCGGTGTAATGAGGGCCGTCACAGAGATTTGTATCAGAGTGACCGATTGAGATTGCACATGAATATACCTAAGTCATCTTCCCCATTGCATGCTAAGTATGTCCACATGTGTAGAAAACACTAATAAGAAGTGAAAGATAGATGAGAAAATGGTTAGAAAACTTAGTAACCTAACTCTAATGGTGGCTGAAATTTTATTACAGCCATGGCTTCCCGTGGACAATGTGGAGGTGTGCCAGCTCGCGACGATGAGCAGAGGCTGAGGAGCGGGCGGAGCAGCAGGCCCCGGCCCCACAGGGTCCTGTGCTTCCCCACCACGCCAGTGGATTATGGAGTATTTATGCAAGGTCTGGTGCAAGCCATGCAGACGCAGGCTCACACCCAGGCAGCACTCCAGGCCCAGTTGGAGGCCCAGGTTAGAATAATGAAACAACTAAGTAGCTTGCTATTAAAGCATTTTGTTTTTGCAAATATTGTGTTATCGTATATTGATTGTTTAATGTAGCAGGCTCAGGCACCAGTCCAGGACCATGGTGAACCTCCCATCATGGAGCGATCAAGAGGATGACCCCACCCTCTTTTAAGGGGGAGAATGATCTGCTAATGGCAGAAAGTTGGCTAAGGGAGACAGAGAAAATCTTCGAGCTATCAGGTGTCCTGATGAGGATAAGGTGACATTAGCCACCTACATGCTACATGTAGCATTAGTTTATGCTTGTATGATGTTGTCAAGTTATATTTGTTAGTCGGTGCTTATGAAGGTGTATTGCAGGAGAGAGCTGCTGTATGGTGGTCCTCCCTACTGCGTACACGCTTTGAGGACGGAGCAGTAGACGTGGCATGGGACGCGCTCGTGAGGCTCTTCCGAGCCAAGTTCATCCCAGAGCATATCCAGGACAAGATGGGCAGGAATTCTTTCCCTGACGCAAGGATCAATGACCGTCCTGAATACGAGGCAAGGTTTCTGAACTTTCTAAATATGCACCGCATACGTAGAGGATGAGCACAGGAAGACGATGAAGTTCGTGATGGGACTAAAACCATCACTGAGGACGAGACTCGTGGCGTTTGACCACCGCACGCTAGACGAGGCCCTCAGCGCTGCTTGCAGACAGGGGGAGAAATGGAGCAATATCTGGAGGAGAAGAAGGCTTCGCGAAAGGCCGGCAGTGACTTTCCAGCTGTAGGATAGAGGAAAACGGTTGTACCAGACACCGCAGAAAACCATGACAGTCAGCAACTCTCAGGTACCTCTGTACGTTCCCCCGGTGTGAAGAAAGAGTGTCCCCATTGTGGGAAGACCCTGGTGGTTCCGAGTGTAGGTTAGTAGCGGGTAGATGCTTAAAGTGTGGGAGCAGCGATCACAAGATCAAGGATTGCCCAAGACTCCAGCAGGGAGCTCAGCGTGGAGCGCCAGTACAGCAGTAGTAGCAACAGCCACGCCAGCTACAGGAAGACCAGGAAGGCATCGAGCCCTAGCTCGAGTGTTTGCTTCAGCTCGCGAGGACGCCGAGCAGGAGGAGCATGTCACCGAAGGTACGGTTTTGCTTCTTTTCGGTGTGCACGCTCGGGTTTTGTTTGATACGGGTGCCTCACTCGTTCATTTCCAAGCGGTTCGCTAGGCAGTTAGCCCTAGAGTTAGGCATAGAGTCTGAGGAGTTAGAGGTCCCCTGTCTGTGCACACCCCTGCGGGTTACGGTATCGACTAGGAAGTGCATTCCGTCGTTACTGTGTGCATTGAGGATAGATTCTAGATGGGTGTTTCTTCTTGCTAAAGAGATGAAGGACTATGATTGTATTTTGGTCTGGATTGGCTAGATGAGCACTATGCATTAGTGGATTGTCGTAGATGAAGAGTGTTTTCCGCATTCCTGGTGAGGACGAGTTCTCTCATCCCTTGCCAAAGAACTTAGCGGGAAAGTTAGTTATCTCTGCCATGAAGGCGATGCGCATGGGAACAAGGGTTGTGACGCATTTCTTGCCAGCGTTATGTTAGTACCCGATGCTGGTTCATCACTGACTCTTGCAGAGATTGATGTGGTGCACGAATTTCCAGATGTCTTTCCGATGACTGTCTGGATTGCCACCGGATAGGGAAATAGAGTTCACTATAGAGTTGCTTCCAGGCACCTCTCCTATCTCGAAGGCCCCATATCGGATGGCACCTGCAGAGTTAGCAAAGTTGAGGAAGCAATTGCAAGAATTGCTTGATAAGGGATTCATTTCGCCCTAGCGTTTCCCCTTGGGGCGCACCTGTATGTTCGTCAAGAAGAAAGACGGGTCACTTCGGTTGTGTATTGATTATAGGAAAGTTGAACCAAGTGACTGTGAAGAACAGGTATCCCTAACTTGGTTGATGATTGTTTGGACCAGTTGCGAGAGGCATCAGTCCTTTTCAAGATTGACTTGCGACGGGCTATCATCAGTGAGGATTAGGATGAGGATGTGTCCAAGGCTGGCAGTTGAACCCGTTATGGGACATTATGAGTTCTTGGTCCTTCCTTCGGATTGCCCAACGCCCCCTGCAGCGTTCATGGATTTCTGAAAACTGGGGGTGTTTAGTCCGTATTTGATATCTTTGCGTAGTGTTATTGACGACGTGTCTGGTTCTATCTCCGGATTGAGGCCACGCACGTCAGCATTGAAGAGTTATGCGGAAATACACAATACGGTAATCTAGAAGGGGGGGGGTTGAATAGATTACGGCAATTTTAAACTATTGATGGCTTCTTTTCGATGCTACAGCGATCTTAATGAAATTTGATTCAAATTCAATTAAGTGTGAGACCGCTTGAGTTGATTTAAAAGAAACAGGGAATCAAACGTGCGTATGAACACCGTGCCTACCAATCATCTATCGCAAAACGCGAACAAACCACAGAACACGATGATTTAAGGTGGTTCGGAGTACACAACTCGTGTATCCTACATCCACGTCCACACACACGCAGAAGAAAACGACTGCTTATGAGCGAGTTCAACACTACAACTCAACCACACACACGTTGTCTGAAACCACGATCAGAACAACCACAAATACGTGAATCAAGCACAAGGGATGCTCGAAACACAACACCACACACACACGATGAATGGAAATTATGAAATGGAGAAGAATTGGGAATTAGGGAACAAATCCGGTTGGAATTCTTCTCGTGGATCGTCCAAACGCTCTTCAAACTTCGATTGGATGTAGATTGATCGATGTAGAAGGGTGAATTGATGACGATCCGGCTTCAGCTCCGCATAGATGGTGATTCCACGTCGATCTGGGCGGAAAGTTGAAGCAGAGCAGCAATTTGGGGCTTTTCCTCTTGGTCCCTTGGAGGCTCTTGGATGGGAGGCTGCTCTCTGCGAATTGGCTCCAAAAGGATGCTTATATAGTGTTAGGTAAAGGTGGGGGTCGTGGAGGAAGGAAAACACCAAGTGGGCCGGATTTGGAAACCCAAAATCTGAAGTTTCCGTCGGCTGTCGACAGGTGCACTTGCATCTGTCGACAGGCAGACTCAGGCTGAGAACTGGGTTTCAGGAAAATGAGTTTCTGAGTGTATCTGTCGACAGGCAGTTTGCATCTGTCGACAGATGCACTCAGGAATTGAAAACCTGAGCTCTGTCCTGGGTTGTCTGTGTGTATCTGTCGACAGGTACATTGCATCTGTCGACAGATACACTCAGAGATGCAAACCTGAGTTCTGTCTTGGAATGACTGTATGAATCTGTCGACAGGTAGAGTCATCTGTCGACAGATACACTCTTTGACAGATTTTGTGCTTTTGCTCATTCTTCAATGCTCCATGTTCATGCTTGTGCACCTACATGCAAATACATTGTTAGTGATATACATTGTATGATTTAGCAATGTTTAACTCAATCACTTTCATGGTGTTTTTCATGTTAGTTAGCACATCAATTTTGCATTAAATCAATGTTCAAGGTGTTAATGTGATCATCAAAAACATGATATATGAAAACCCAACAATCTCCCCCTTTTGATGATGACAAAAACATTCAATTGATGCATATATTGATGTTCTCCCCTTTTTGACAACATGCAAAAGGTCAAGTCAGCACATTTAGAGACAAATAAACATGAACTGAGTTTTCATTGATTGATCATTGAAATTTCACAGTACATTTGATAATCATTACATGACTCAATAAAAAGAAAGGGAAATAACATGAACAAGCAAAAGATGATAAGACAAGTGAGACTAATTCCCATCTAAGACTCTTAGTGACCTCTAATGACCCTGAGACCCTCTATTCATTGTCATGTCCAGCAGAAGGAGGGTGACGGGATCCATCTCTCTCGGAGTAGAGGTGGTCAAGACGGTCATCCAGAGTGTTGAGGCGAGCATCCACTTGATCAAATCTTGAAGTCATCTGAGCAAATCCTGAGATCATTTCTTGATGGATTTGTGCCAAGTAATCATGAACGGATTGTTGTGGAGGCACAGGTACATCATCAAACTCTTGAGCTTGGTCAGGCATTTGCTCATCTTCAGGTTCTTCATCACTGCCTTCATTTGCTTCATCGCCTTCATTGTCTTCTTCACCGGTTGACACTTCAGCTCCTTGTGGTTCCTTTCCCTTGAGAGTCCTTGTGACGACACCGTCTACAATCTTGTAGCCCATGCGGTTGGCAGCGTGAGGTCAAAGGCACTTCGGGATTTTAGTGAGATGAGCTCACTTGGAGGGATAGGAATGCCAAGGAAAATAAGAAGAGAAGTGATGGGGCAAGCATATGGCATTGATCTTTTGGTGTTAGAGAAACACCGACGGATGAGGCTTATCATGAGTTCAGGAAGATTGATTTCTTGACACTTGAGGAAAAAAATGAATAGGGATTTATGGACCTCGGTGACTAACTCTCGACTTCCATCCTTCGGGACGATCAAGGTAGTGAAGATGTGATGGATCATCCGGATCAAGGGAGGAAAGGAGTTGGCGTTGAGACGAGCAATCTCCTTGGTAGTGTCATAAGGTTCCAACGTGAGAAGCTCATAGTACTCAGAAGCAGAGGGATTGTAGTTGAAGATTTCAACTCCTGAGTTTGGAATTTCAAGGGCTGTGGAGAGAAGATTTGCGGTGAGGCGAAAACGAGTGCCTTTCACCGAAGAGTAGATATCCCTGATCGGAAAGCCCTAAGTTATTGTAGAACTCGGATACGGCAGTTGGAGAGTATTGCAAGTGGGAGTATAAGAAGGATGTCCACCCTTGAGTGTCAAAATAAGGTAGGAGTGAGGGGAACATCGGTGCTAAGGACTCGAAGTCCACATACCGGGATTGGACAATCTTCTTGAAGGTGCCGTTGGGTCGGATAAGACGGAGACCTTGAGGAACGATGAGTTCCGGTAACCGATCCTCACGATGCTTGCTGCGGCGTTCAGAAGGACCCCTGGAGCTTTCTCCGGCGTCCGTCGGAGCGCGACGACGGCGAGCGAGAAGCTTCGATTTGGGTGCCATCGCAGGAGGAAGGATGAGAATGGTGTGAAGGCAGAGTGGAGGGATCCCAGACGAGGAGCAGGATCGTCGGAGACGGAGCCCTGAAGGGGGAAAGAGAGGGGTTTGGAGAGGAGGAGGAGGGAACAAGAGAGGAGGGGTGAAAAAGGGTCGTGGGTGGCCTTAGAATGGACTTGGAGGGTTTTAAAAGGAAGGCCCCACAAAAAGGAGGTGAACCGGCGCGAGGGTTTTCTGAAAAAACGGATCTGGGCCGTCGTCTGTCGACAGATGCAAGTCTATCTGTCGACAGATAACTCCTTTTGGTGAAAACTTGATTTTTGACAAAAATTTCAAAGGGACAAGTTCATTTGTTGTTTTAAGGCAAAGTGGGTGTATGTGCAAGACAAAAATTCATATCCATTAAGATGAAGACATGACACAAATCTAAAATGATTTTGAATTAAAAATGATAAGTTCTTTAATTAGATCATGAGGAACACATTTCACAAAACCAGTGAAAATTAAATAACTCTTTTGATTAATGCCGTTGAAGAGAAACATGCATTTAAATAGAGATGATAGTCAGATGACAATTGAATTAAATGGCCACAAGAACGTCTTACCGAAGAAAACACATTGGACTTGACACAAAAATTTCGGAGGCTTCACTCTATTTCTGGTATGATTTAGAATCTTTAAGCAACGAAGATGGAAAAGAGTGGCAATGAGGAGCACTTTCACTTTTTCATGTGAAGGTAGACATTTGTGATGCCAATACCCCAGTTACTCAATGTGAGTGTCCATCAAGCCATTGTATAGAGATAATGAAACAACCTTTTGACGCGAAGACCGACATTTGTGATGCCCATGTCCCCGGTTACTTAGTCATTTTCATCATTGCTCTACCTCCATCCCACAAAGAAATATAACTTTGATTGAACCGAAGAAATAGGTAGCTTTTCTCCCTTTTTTTTTATTATTATTTTTGCTTTTTGTCAAGTACATGAGATTTCTTTAGGCAAGTTGTAATGTAGAACATTAAATTCAAGAGCTTTCTGAGTTTTCAAATCATTTTAGATTCATGTTTAACGACAAGGGAGTTATTCAAAAGAGATGTTTAAAAATCATTTGGTTTGATCATTGTGTTCAAAATGATCTAAAAAGACCTTAATCAGGTTATGCATCAAAAAAACATTTAGACTTGGTTCATGACTTTGACATGAAGTGGATATGAAGGGTATATTGCACACAAACAAACCAAGGTTACCCTTAAATCAAGTAAGGAACACTTTTCTGAAAAGTATGAAGAAGGATTTGAAAAATAAGGGAGAATGTGTGTATCTGTCGACAGAAGAAATCTGTCTGTCGACAGATGCACACAGACTGAGGAGTTGAGGTTTCTGTCAGAACAAGACTGATTGTATCTGTCGACAGATGGAATGTGTCTGTCGACAGATATGAACAGAGTGGATTTTTCTGGTTTCAGATTGATTGCACATTGAGTTCAAGGAAGTGAGAATTCAACAAGTAGATGTTGGAAGAGTTTCCTCAGAAAATACTCAACAAACCTTAACTTACTCCCCCATAGTGTGTGCACGTGTTGACACGACATCTAAGCAAGGATTCACACAAGCATTTGATACAAAACAAACATGATCATTTAAAGAAAGTAACACACAAGCACATGATCACAGAAAAAAAACATTGTTTAATGGAGTTAACATGATAAAATGTAAGGAAACTAAAAATCCTATGTGAAGTACAGGACCTTTATATGTAATGGGACTATGGATACTTGGCGGAGAATGTTTCCTCACGCATGATGATAGTTTCCAAACAAGCCGAACTTGTTCTTCCACAGTTCACCATTTGATATACCACAGTCATTCACACATAAAGAGCATGTACTCCAATATGGAGAGTTAGTTTCATTGCATTTTACACAAACCCAATTCTCTTCTTAATGATGTGAATCTATCTTCAGACAAGGGTTTGGTGAAAATATCAGCCAATTGTTTTTCTGTGGGAATGAAAATGAGTTCCAAGGTTTTATTGGCAACTTCATCTCTCAAGAAATGATGACGGATTTCTATGTGTTTAGTCCGTGAGTGTTGGACAGGGTTTTTTGAAAGATTGATAGCACTTGTGTTGTCACATAGGATAGGTGTGCATCCAATTTGAACATTATAGTCAGCTAACTGACTTTTGATCCACAACACTTGAGCTGCACAACTTCCTGCAGCGACATATTCTGCCTCTGCAGTGGAGAGTGCAACCGAGTGTTGTTTCTTGGATGCCCACGAAACCATGCAACCGCCAAGGAATTGGCAATATCCACTAGTGCTTTTTCTATCGATTTTACATCCAGCATAGTCAGCATCAGAATATGAAATCAAATCAAAGCTACTGCCTGCTGGGTACCAAAAAACCCAAATTGCATGTTCCGGAGAGATATCGGAAAATTCTCTTGACTGCAATTAAATGGCTTTCCTTTGGACTAGATTGATATCTAGCACAAAGGCAAACACTAAATTGAATATCCGGTCTACTTGCAGTAAGATAAAGGAGTGAGCCAATCATACCTCGGAAGTGCTTTGCATCTACCGGTTTACCTTTCTCATCATTTTCCAATTTGATGCTTGTGCTCATTGGGGTGGAGGCCGGTTTAGCTTGCTCAAATTGAAATCGTTTGAGAAGCTCTTTGACATACTTTCTTGATTTATGAAGAATCCGTCTTTATGTTGTTTCACCTGCAAACCAAGAAAGAATTGAAGCTCCCCCATTAGACTCATCTCAAATTCACTGTGCATGTGTTTAGAAAATTCTTCACACAGTGAAGGGTTAGTAGAACCAAATATGATATCGTCCACATAAACTTGAACAACAATTATGTGATTGCGAACTTTCTTAGTGAAGAGTGTTTGGTCTACTTTACCTCTTGAGTAGCTCTTGCTTACCAGAAAATTGCTTAGTCTATCATACCAAGCTCGAGGTGCCTGTTTCAAACCATAAAGAGCTTTGTGCAATTTATACACATGGTTAGGCATTTCAGAAATTTCAAAAACTGGTGGTGGTTGAGAGACATAGACTTCTTCTTGATATAGCCATTTAAGAAAGCAGTTTTAACATCCATTTGATAGAGTTTAAACTTATGGGAGCATGCATATGCCAATAAAATTCTGACTGCTTCTAACCTGGCTACAGGAGCAAAGGACTCTTCAAAGTCTACACCAAATTCTTGACTATATCCTTTTGCTACGAGTCTGCTTTATTTCTTATCACTTTCCTTCTTCATTAAGTTTATTCCTAAACACCATCTAGTTCCTATGATAGAGATTCAGGGGTTTTAGGAACTAAACTCCATACATTATTTCTTTGAAATTGACCAAGTTCCTCATGCATAGCATCAATCCATGAGTTGTCTTTTAAGGCTTCTTCAACATTTTGGGTTCCACTTGAGAGACAAAAGCAAAAAGATCATGTTCAATTATTTTCTTACTTGAGACTCGTTTGAACAGAATCATTTAAACTACCTATCACATCATCAAGTGGGTGATCTTTGGAATACCTCACTTGTGATTTTAATGTAGCCAGACCAAAGAGGTAGGTAGGGGCAACCTCACAATGTGAAGAGGGCCACTACCTTCCCAAGCGGCTAGGGGGTTAGATTTTATATATATAATGGAAGAGGGGTACAAAGAATGCCACGGCCTGATAAAGGGAGTACACCTTATCTTGGTGGTAACTCTCCTTGACACTGAGGGCAATATCGCCCCAGTGTCCAGCTGATAAAAGAAGGACAGTAAAGAGCGAAAACTAGCAGGGCATCCGCAACTTTGTTGGCTTCACGGTGAATATGAGTGATCTCAGCTTGCATGTTTTGAGTCATGACGGAGATGCTTTGGAGGATGCAAGCGATGTCCCACGGGCTGAGCTGCTGTTCAGACACAATCTGCTGGAGGTTGAGGGAGTCAGTCCTCAACCATTACCTCAAGTATATCATATCTGCGGCACATGGAGATACCGTCCCTCAGAGCTAATGCTTCAGCTGCCAAGCTGGAGTTTAATCCGTAATAGGCGTGGGCAAAAGCGCACAACATATTACCATGGTGATCTCGAACAATACCTCCACCTCCGGCTTCACCCGAGGCCGGATTGAAAGAACCATCAATGTTCATTTCAGTCTTCCTGAAGGAGGATTGATCCACTGGACTGTAGATGGGTTTCTCACATGAAGCTTATCCTATACCATGCCAACTGGACCAAGGGCGGCTAGCCATACTGTGGAATTTTCTGAAATCTGTACGAAATGCAGATCGTCCGGACGGAGAGCAGACATCTGTTAATGATGTGTTTTGCAGACATCTCCTGGTCTTGATATCTAGCATTGTTACGGCTGCACCAGATTCCCACAGCAGTGACATGAAAGTGCAGCGAATCAGACGAGATGTCTGCATCAGATTCCCGACAAGCAAGGAAGGTGGTTAGGTTGTCATCTACAACTGTTATATCTGATTTTTCAAAGTGCAGAAGGGGATACTCGCCCCATATTGAACTGCAATGTTGCTTTTAAAAAAGAGGGTGAGGATGGTTTCTCGTTCTTCTTGGTGATTAGAACAGCAATAGCATTTTGAGGCAAGAGGGACGCCTTGCTCCTTCACAGTCCCATCAACCGGCACCGCATTGAGGAGCATCCGCCAGACGAGGACAGACCATTTAAGAGGAGGTAGGGGGACCAGAGAACAGCCCAGCGGTGATCAGCTTCAACCACCATAATGGATCTGACCGTTTGGGTGGAGAGGAGACCATTTTTAGCAGGGCGCCAATCCAGGTGTCTTGGCTATTGTTGCTGGTCAAGAACTTGGTGAACAGGTTTCTGGGGCAGTTGCCGTATCGCTGTTTGCAGCGAGTACCAGTGGGATCACTGAACACCTGTTGAATGGTGCAGTGCTTACCGGGCAATGTGTTCCAGATGTCTTCAGGTAGGTAGTCCTTAAGTGGGTGTTTCCAGTCCAAGTGTCATACACAGAAATGTGCCTTTGATCCGCTGTCCATGGCAATAACCCTGTGGTTCTTGTGGATAATTTGAGCTGCACACCGCCATAGTCTCCTATCCGCAGCTGCCATAAAAGGGAGGTGAGCTTCAGAATAGTGGCAATTGTACAGATGTTTCCCCCTAAAGAATTTAGCCCATATAGAATTGGTCGTCAAGGCTCTCCATAGTAGTTTGGTACGAAGCGCCGTTTGCATATGATTTCAGATTCAACTCCCAGTCCTCCACATTCTCTAGGCTGAGCAATAGTGTTCCAATTTTTCCAGTGTTTTTTGGGTGATCCCTCATAAGACCCCCAGAAGAAGTTGGCGAGGATCTTATGGAAAGCTCTCACAATTGTTGCTGGGATAGACAGTGCATTCATGGTGTAGATGGGCATGGCAGACAGGACGTGTGGGATCAAGATCAGTTTCCCCCGGCAGACAGAAATTCCGTTTTCCATCCTTGCAATTTGGTGACCGTCTTCGCAATGATATTTGCAAAATGGGCAGGTTTTTGACGCCCGAATGAATGGATACACCCAGGTATTTAACTGGCAATTGTGCTCTGACAAAACCAGTCGTGCTGCATATTTTTCTGAACGAGGCCATTTTCAGCAGTAGTAGGCACGTAGAAGGAGCTTTTGTTGTTGTTTATAAGCTGGCCGGAGGCTTCTTCATAGTTTTGTAGAAAGACCATGATCTACGTAGGTGCCTTACATTCCCATTGGTGAAGATGAGTGTGTCGTCTGCAAAGAGGAGGTGTGAGACTGCAGGGCATCTTGCATTGTCTGGTACCATGCTCGCACTGCTATTCTGGAAGAGATTGCGAAGGCCTCTGCTGAGAGCTTCTTCCGCAAGAATGAAAAGAGCTAGGGCCACCGGGCCACTCCCCTTGTCGAACCCCCCGGGAGGATTTAAGAAGCCATGAATTTTGCCGTTGAGAGAACGGAGAAACAGCAATTAGTGAGCAGCGGTTCAATGTTGGATATGTTTTGAAGAGAGAAACCAAATCTGTGTAGCGCACCATACAAGAAATCCCATTCAGCCTGTCATACGCCTTTGCCATATCAAGTTTGATGATAATGTACCCCCTCTGCATGGTCTGCCCAGATGTTGGAGCATATCTTTCGTCAGGAGGATATTTTCCGCGATGCTTCGACCTTTGGTGAACGCCCTGTTGTTCCTCGGATATCAGATTTGGTAGAGAGTGCCCAGCCTGTTTGAAATAGTTCGGGAGATGATCTTGTACAGGAAGTTTATAAGCTAATAGGCCTGAAATCAGAGCAAACTTTAGGATTTTCAGTTTTTGGAATCAAAGTGATAAGAGCAGAAGTGAGGGCGGTAGGCAGCTGATAGCCACAAAAGAAGGACTTAACCGCTGCTGTGACATCAGTGCTTATGAATTCCAAGCAAGCATGGAAAAGTGACCAGAGAAACCGTCCGGTCCCGGCGCACTGTCGGGGTCCATACTGAAGACAACTTCTCTGATTTCCTCAGGGGATGGAACTTTGCACAACATCAAATTGTCATTTTCTGTGAGCAGTTGAGGTATGTGCTCAAGGATAACCCGAGCGATCTGGTGAGGGGCTGAGCTGAACGCCTTAAAAAGTGGTCTACAAACATGTTTGCAATCTCCTCATCACCATACAATCACAGCTGAACCATCCTCTCTGTGCAGCTTAGATATCTGAGAATGCTTTCTTTGGGTGAGGGCATAAGCATGAAAAATTGGTATTATGATCTCCATCCTTCAACCATTTCATTCTGGATTTATCTGACGCCATAACCTTTCCTCTTGCAGAAGAATTTTTTTCCATGTTAGTTTTAGCGGAGATGAAAGCATCATAGTTGAGGTGTGAGCTGTCCTCCTCGTATGCATTTTGAGTGGAAGCAAGGGCCGCTTCAGCTTGTTGCATGTTGATGGAGACATTACCGACACATCCTTGTTCCAATTTCTGTAAAACATCTTCATGTACTTCATCTTGTGAATGATGTTGAGCATGGGATTAGAGAGGCAGGTGCCATCCTCCAGCATTTTCAGAATCCTCCAGGAACTTGTCATGAGCACACCACATATGTTGAAAGGTAAACCTTGAGGGGCCCGGTTTTTGCTAATGGTGCTGGAGATGAGGAGTGGGCAGTGGTCACTGCATGCTTTTTATCAAGATGCTGAACTTAATGGTGGGCAGGAGATGGCCTATACAGCATTGTAGAAAAGACGGTCAATTCTGTACCAAATACCATTGTGTTGCTGGCCATTAAACCAGTGTATTTGCTTCCACGGTATCCAGCATCCTCAATCCCTGCAGCAGACCCAGGCCTGGAAGTCCATTAAACCAAGTGTATTTCATCATCTTCATCGTAGTCCCGGTGAAGATATCCACCTTTGGTCTTGGAGTCTACTTCAGATTTGTCTTTTGCTTTGACGTTGTAGATCCTTAAGCGATGTTCCTTCATCCTCTTCTTCATCCTGTTAACATTCAATCTGTTAGACTTTGGCATAAGTCTCATCAAAAATGACATGTGGAGTTTCTTCCACAGTTCGGGTTTTATTGTTAAACACCCTATATGCCCTAGAGTGTTCTGAGTAGCCTAGAAAACCACCTTGATCACTTTGGCTTCAATTTATCTAAATCAGATTTATCATTGTTGTGAATAATACCTTTGAGCCAAAACCTCGAAGTACCCAAGGTTGGGTTTCTTACCTTTCAATAACTGGTAGGGGTTTTCTTTATCACAGGTCGTTACCATGGCTCTGTTTAGAATGTAGCACGAAAGTGTTCACTGCTTCTGCCCAAAATCCTTTGGAGAGTTGGCCTTCAACCAGAAGAGTGTGAGCCATTTCCACCAATGTTCTATTTTTCCTCTCCACTACTCCGTTTTGGTTCTGGAGTCCTGGGGAAGAGAACAGATGTTCAATCCCTTGGTGCCTGCAAAAATCAGAAAATGCATGTTATCAAATTCTCCCCCGTGATCGGTGCGGATTGAGCATATTTTATTCACATTGCCATGCTCAATCTTGTTAAAGATTCTTGAAAGATTGTGAGTGTTTCACTTTTGAGTGCCAAGAATTGACCATGTGAACCTCGAGAAATCATCTACAATGACAAAACCAAAACGTTTGCCATTGAGACTTAGAGTTCTAGTTGGTCCAAACAGGTCCATGTGCAACAGTTTCAAATGGTTTAGATGTGCTTACCGGTGCTTTAGATTTGAAAGACTTCCGGGTTGTTTTCCTTGTGCACATGCATCACAAAAACTTTTGTTGCAAAAAGAGATGTCAGGAAGTCCACTTACCAATTTTGAGCTTCATGATCTTGTGCAACACGTTGTAGCTGCATGGCCAAGCCTACGATGCCACAAGGTCATTAATCCTGTCTATTTGCAACAAGACACAAGTTGTCATTTTTGGATCATCTAAATCAACTAAGTAAATGTTATTCACTCTTTTTCCAGAAAATTTACACTTCCTGTTTCTTTATCAACAATTTGACATGAATTTGATTCAAAAATGACGTTGTGACCTCTATCACATAATTGACTTATGCTAAGCAAATTGTGATTAAGGCCATCAACCAACAGTACATTTTCAATGAATTGGAGGAACACTTACCAACATTACCTGTGCCAATGATTTGGCCTTTGTTGTTACCTCCAAAAATGACTTGTCCTCGTCTTCTCCACTAGGAAACAGAATTTACCTTTGTCGCCCGTCATGTGCCTCGAACAGCCGCTATCCAAGTACATTTGTGTTTGATGTTGGGCTGCTAGGCATTCCTGCAAATGTGGATCAGACAAGAGGTTTTGGTACCCAAATTACTTTGGGTCCAAAATTTCATTCATGTAACAAAGTAGATGTTTAGGAATCCAACTTGTTTGACTTTTGTTTCTTGGATTATTCCAAACATTGTTTTCATCATGACCAATCTTTTTACACACATTGCATGAAGGAATTTTCTTTTTCAATTTTCTGTTGCTTGATAGACTGTTTATTCATTGAAATTGTTCTTGTCGTCGACAGGCACCGTTGTATCTGTCGACAGGTGCTTTTTCTTTTGTTGTTGGGAACATTTTGTTTGTGTAGTAGTGGCTTGGTCTGAGACTTTCTTGAATATGCTTTGTGGGAGCATGCTTGGTTGTGCTTGGGCTAGGATCAACAAATGAAGTTATCAATGACTCTCCTATTTTCTTTTGTTGACAGGTTGATATCCTAATCCATGCTTGGTTACAGCATGTATTTTGGCGCCCAAAACCGCATCTAGATTTTGTTTCCCTTTTACAAATTCATAAGTCCTCAGATTTTTCTTTCACTTTTTTCAGTTTTTCCAACTTTTTCTTGGTTTCCTTCTTCTTGAAGGATTCAATGGAAGCTTAAACAGTCTTTTCTTTTTGATTTCTTGCAATTTCATTTTCAAGCCATCCATTCTTCATTATGAGTCTTTTTCATCAACTTTCATCATTTCTAATTCTTTTGTCAGGAATGCATTCGTTCATCATTGTTCTTATCATGCACAAGGGAGTTGCATTTCTTTTTTAGTGCTCTTTCTCAGATCTATATTCACGAAAATTTTCAAATAAAGTAGTGTATGCTTCCTCCCATTCACTTGCAGTGAAATCATCAAATGAGAAATTTACCTCGCTGGAGTCATCACTCCTGGCCATCAAGCATTTCACTTCTTCATCATCGGATGTTTCTTGTGCATCTTCATCTTCATCTTCATCACTCCAGGTGGCCAACATTGCTTTGGCCTTTTTGGAGGTGAATTTGTCTTTCTTCAGCTTCTTCTTGAGTTCCGGGCATTCTCCTCTCATATGCCCCTGTTTCTTGCATTCATAACAAACAATGTCAGATTTTTTGTTTGACTCATATTTCTGTGAAAAATTTTTCTTAGGAAGGGTTTGGAATTACCTGTTTCTCTCCTCTTGAACTTCAAAAATTTCTTGAATTGTCTAGTGAGCATTGCCATTTCACCATCATCACTCTCACTAGATGTTTCTTGCTCATCACTATCTTGTGAATAGATTTCTTGGAGCTTGTTGATGTTTTATTGGATGCTTTTAAAGCAATTGACTTTCTAGGGATTTTCTTCTAATTCTTTCTTTTGATGTTGATTTCATATGTCATTAGAGAGCCAATTAGTTCATCCAATTCATTTTGGAAAGGTCTCTGGAATCCTCAATGACAGTGGCCTTAGTATTCCAAGATGAAGTAAGAGATCGAAGGATCTTTCTCACTAAGTCACTTTCAGAGTATTCCTTCTTAAGACCTTTTAGCCCGTTAACTATTAGCATGAATCTTGCAAACATGTCTGATATGGTTTCATCAGTTTTCATCTTGAACATTTCATATTCAGACACTAACATGCTAACTTTAGTTTCCCTTACCTCGGACGTACCTTCGTAGATAAGTTCAAGCTTGTCCCACATCTCTTTGCTGTTGAGCATGTGGAGACTCTTGAGAACTCCTTTGGATGCACCGCACATTGCATCATGTTTAGTGCACTCCAGTTGAGAGTTCCCTTGGCTATTTGGTCTTTCGTCCAGGTGTCTTCGTCCTCGGCAATACATATGGTCCTTTGCTGACTATCTTCCCAGCTCGTAGTTTTGAGCTCTCAAAATACCTGCATACGATTTTTTCCAATAGGAATAGTCAGTGCCATCAAAATAGGGTGGCCTGGTTACTGAATGTCCCTCGGCCATATACCCTTTGCTAGAATCCATAAGATCGAAAATCTCCTGATTGCTAGATCAAATTACGAAAAGCTGTAAATCAGAGAAACCCGCTCTGATACCAATTGAAGAGTTATGCGGAAATACACAATACGGTAATCTAGAAGGGGGGGGGGGGGTTGAATAGATTACGGCAATTTGAAACTATTGATGGCTTCTTTTCGATGCTACAGCGATCTTATGAAATTTGATTCAAATTCAATTAAGTGTGAGACCGCTTGAGTTGATCTAAAAGAAAACAGGGAATCAAACGTGCGTATGAACACCGTGCCTACCATCATTTATCGCAAAACGCGAACAAACCACAGAACACGATGATTTAAGGTGGTTCGGAGTACACAACTCGTGTATCCTACATCAACCGACCACACACACACGCAGAAACGACTGCTTATGAGCGAGTTCAACACTACAACTCAACCACACACACGTTGTCTGATGAACCATGATCAGAACAACCACAAATACGTGAATCAAGCACAAGGGATGCTCGAAACACAACACACACACACACGATGGAATGGAATTATGAAATGGAGAAGAATTGGGAATTAGGGAACAAATCCGGTTGAAATTCTTCTCGTGGATCGTCCAAACGCTCTTCAAACTTCGATTGGATGTAGATTAATCGATGTAGAAGGTTGAATTGATGACGATCCGGCTTCAGCTCCGCATAGATGGTGATTCCACGTCGATCTGGGCGGAAAGTTGAAGCAGAGCAGCAATTTGGGCTTTCCTCTTGGTCCTTGGAGGCTCTTGGATGGGAGGCTGCTCTCTACGAATTTGGCTCCAAAAGGATGCTTATATAGTGTTAGGTAAAGGTGGGGTCGTGGAGGAAGGAAACACCCAAGTGGGGCCGGATTTGGAAACCCAAAATCTGAAGTTTCCGTCGGCTGTCGACAGGTGCACTTGCATCTGTCGACAGGCAGACTCAGGCTGAGAACTGGGTTTCAGGAAAATGAGTTTCTGAGTGTATCTGTCGACAGACAGTTTGCATCTGTCGACAGATGCACTCAGGAATTGAAAACCTGAGCTCTGTCCTGGGTTTCTGTGTGTATCTGTCGACAGGTACATTGCATCTGTCGACAGATACACTCAGAGATGCAAACCTGAGTTCTGTCTTGGAATGACTGTATGAATCTGTCGACAGGTAGAGTTCATCTGTCGACAGATACACCTTTTTGACAGATTTTTGTGCTTTATGCTCATCTCTTCAATGCTCCATGTTTCATGCTTGTGCACCTACATGCAAATACATTGTTAGTGATATACATTGTATGATTTAGCAATGTTTAACTCAATCACTTTCATGGTGTTTTTCATGTTAGTTAGCACATCAATTTTGCATTAAATCAATGTTCAAGGGTGTTAATGTGATCATCAAAAACATGATATATGAAAAACCCAACAAGCATTTGAGGTTAGTGTTAGAGGTTCTCCGTGAGCACAAGCTGTATGCGAAGTTCAGCAAGTGCGAGTTCTGGTTGCGCGAGGTTCACTTTCTCGGGCATTTTATCTCCGGCGCTGGTGTTGCAGTTGATCTAGCAAAGGTCCAGGCAGTTATGGATTGGGATGTTCCCAGGACCCTTGGAGATTCGTAGTTTTATTGGGTTAGCTGGTTACTATCGGCGATTCATTGAGAGTTTCTCATCCATCGCCGCCCCTTTGACAAAGCTGACCAGAAAGGGTGAGAAGTTCGTATGGTCTGAGGCATGTGAGCGTAGCTTTCAGCTATTGAAGGTTAAGCTTACTTCTGCTCCGGTATTGGTACTGCCCAGTGGTCTAGAGGGCTTTGCCATCTGTACGGATGCATCTCAGATTGGTTTAGGCTGTGTGCTCATGCAGCAAGATAGGGTAGTAGCTTATGCTTCTCGTCAGTTGAAGGAGCATGAGAGGAACTATCCCACTCATGATTTGGAGCTCACAGCGGTGGTTCATGCACTAAAGATCTGGAGGCACTATCTTTATGGTGTCAGATTTGAGGTGTTTACCGACCACAAGAGCTTGAAGTATCTTTTCTCCCAAAAGGAATTAAACCTGAGGTAGAGAAGATGGATTGAGTTCTTGAAGGACTATGACTTCGACCTTCAGTATCATCCTGGAAAGGCGAATGTCGTAGCGGATGCTCTTAGTAGAAAGAGGTCTTCGCTCTATGACCGAGTTAGAGCCATCGTTGTGTCAGACTTTTGTAGCTCAGCTATCCCTTAGATCCTTAGTCTTGGATGAGGTGATTGAGCACCAGAAAGCCGAGCCTAGATTGTTAGAGTTAGTGGGTAAGGCGGGCATTGCTCGTGATGAGGATGGTGTGATTAGATTTCAGCACCGTGTTTGTGTCCTGATGTAGTAGATGTCGTGAGCATGTGTTAGCGGAGGCTCATAGATCGCGATTATTCCTCCGGGTAACACTAAGATGTATCAAGACCTGAAGAGATCATTTTGGTGGTCCGGCATGAAGAAAGACGTTGCGGATTATGTGTCTAGGCGTCTAGTATGTCAGCAAGTGAAAGCCGAGTGGCAGCGACCATCTAGCCTCATGCAGAGGATGGATATCCCAGTGTGGAAGTGGGAAGCTATCACTATGGACTTCGTATCGGGTTTGCCTCGATCTAGAAGAGGCAATGACTCGATTTGGGTAGTTGTAGATAGATTCTCGAAGGTTGCTCATTTCTTGCCCATGAGGAAGAAGCAGTCAGTAGAGAGTTTAGCTAGATTGTATGTTAGCGGTATCATTAGAATGCATGGTGTGCCGAAGTCGATCATTTCGGATCGAGATCCGAGATTTACTTCGAGATTGTGGAAGGGTCTTCAGGATGTGTTAGGTTCGAAGCTTAAGCTCAGTTCGGCGTTTCATCCCCAGACCGACGGACAGTCTGAGAGGACTATCCAGACGCTCGAGGATATGTTGAGAGCGTGTGTTCTGGATTGGAAGGATGATTGGGAGCGTCATTTACCTCTTGTGGAGTTCGCATACACCAACAGCTTTCATGCTAGTATTGGTATGGCTCCTTTTGAGGCGTTGTATGGTAGGCCCTGCAGATCTCCTTTATGTTGGAAGGAGACTGGTGATAGGCAGTTGATCGGACCGAAGTTAGTTCAGGAAACTTCGAACAAGATTCAGCTTATCAGGAAAAGGCTTATTGCGGCACAGGATAGGCAGAAGAGTTATGCCGACAACAGGAGGAAGGATTTGGAGTTCGAGGTTGGCAATCATGTCTTCTTGAAGATATCGCCTACTCGTGGAGTTGTCAGATTTGGCAGGCATAGCAAGCTAAGCCCTAGATTCATTGGCCCATATAAGATTCTCAGACGTTGGGCAGCGTGGCGTACAAGCTAGCATTACCCCCAGCTTTGGCTAGCGTTCACCCTGTATTCCATGTATCTATGCTCAGGAAGTATGTCAGAGATCCGTCTCATGTCATTAGTCATGAGCCAGTGGAGATCCAGCCAGATCTTTCGTATGTCGAGAACCCAGTAGCCATTCTTGACCGGAAGGTTCAGCATCTCCGGAATAAGAGTATCGCGTCGGTGAAAGTTCTATGGCGGAACTTCTCACGTGAGGAGGCTACGTGGGAGCTTGAGGATGCGATGAAGAAGAAGTATCCCCTTTTGTTTGAGTAGTGTCGTTCTAACTTCGAGGACGAAGTTTCTTTAAGGGGGAGAGAGTGTAAGGCCCTCGAATTTCCGTCGCATTATTTGAAATTATGTGTATATTGTGCTTGTGTATGTATGTACATATTTACGTACGTATTAATTAGTATAATTACGTGTGCATATGTTTATGTTAGATATAAATAATGTATGTATTGCATGATGATAGTATGGATATAATACCATATACATATTGCATGTATATACGCATGGTATGCATGGTTTTTTGCATAATTTAGGGTTCTGGCCGAAGGCCCTATTGGCGTCAACCCCAGGCCGTTTAGCTGGTGTCAGCATCCAGACATGGACGCCAACACTCATCCTGGCGTCCAGCAATGTGGACGCCAATTTCTCTGGCCTGCATGCGCAGCAGAGCTGCAAACTTCTGAAACAAGGTATGGCCACCCATTGGGGGATGTCCCCCAACGGCTCTGAGGGTGTCCTATCACCCTAGTGAGTGGGAGAGAGACCCTCCTTAAGTCTGAACCCGAAATGGCCTCTCCCCACTCTTCCCTTCACCCTTGCAAGAGGAGAAAAGAGAGAGGAAAACTCTAGGAGGAAAACTGTGAGAAAAACCCCACCTTAGCACCCAAAAATCCGACCCCCTGGAGGTTGATCCGGCCATCTTCCACGACAAGGAGGAAGCTGGAGCAAAGGAGAAGGCTTCCCCATCGTCCCCTTGCTGTGGAGCTCATCCAAGAACCCGGAGGAAGGTGATCTTGGAGGCCTTTCTGCAACTTTTTTGGGACTACCCAAGGAGGTCTTCACCGAGCCCTAGATCCTTTGCAGGAATTTTTGAAAGGCAAGTGACCTATCCATGGTGTTCCCTTATGAGTCTAGGTCGGTTTTATGATTTTTGAGCATTTTTCCTCGAGTCCTAGACCCTCCCATTCACCCAAGTTTCAGAGCTCGGGTCTGTGTTTCTGCACAGACCTGATTCGACGGCAAGGTCCCTAGACGCCCAGATCATGCTTGGCGTCCATCGACCATGCCGCTGACTCTGAGTCAGCGGCCAGAGACTGCCGCCAAGTTCTTCTAGACAGAACAGTGAACTGTTCTGCCCTTCCTTTACATTAATTTTGGTATGGTTTCCGTGATGAGGATATATGGTAATCCTATACTCTATGTATATAGTTAATTGTGGTGTGTGAATGAATGTGGGGTGTGATGGTGAATGTGGGAAATGGTATCCCTTAAACTTGTGAGCATGACTTATTGAGATTCTTGAAAATTTATGTTTCATGATTAGAATTAGTATGAATGCCTTGGTTTTGGTCTGATCATGAAGGTTAGTGTGTATGCAATTTTGGTAAATTATCCATGCTTGTGTAATTTGCTAATAAAATCCGGTTCGGTAAAATAAAAGCATGCAAGAATGGTTGTGATGATTAATCTATAGATGTATGATTTAGGGTAGACTATATCTTCTCAGATCATGTATGTGACAAAAACCCCTGCTCAACAGTAAGTGGCAACCTTTCATGATATGTTAAATTTCGTGTAACTTAAATTGTGAATGACCTGCAAAATAAGTGTTTGATTTTTGTAAATTACATTTAGCTCCAAAAAATCTGAAAATTTGAGTGTATGATCATGAACCCGAAAAAAGCATGTGGTTAAAATTTCAGGTCGTTTGGATTAGTAAATAAAAAGTTATGTATTTTCATGTGAAATGGATAACCTACGTGTATTATCGTAATGTGATTAGATATTGCCTAAACCAACATGATTAGTGTGTTTACTGTGTGTTAAATTCCTAAAATCTGTAGTTTCATGTTAGGAAAAACAGAGTTGTGCATATGAGTGAGAAAGTAAATGAGACACGTGTAAACCATGTGTAAAAATCGGTAAAGTGTGTACATGTGTAACTGTGCCAATGTGACACTGCTTCCGTAGAGGGCAGTGGAGCTGTATCAGGGAAAAGTCCCCCTGAGAAAGTTCAAAGTGTAAGTGACCCTAAGGGCATTAGGGGGAAATCATGGAGGTGGACAAGTACCACTGGTTAGGGTGGAGACTTGTTCTCCCGGTCTGCGCAGTCCAAGAGTCGCCATTGGAATGCCTAGATGGCGTCTATGTGTAATGTGATGTGTATATGTCCTTCTTTGGTGGTTTGGACTATGTGTCACGGCACCTAAAAATGTGTAATGTGAAATGTGTAATGTGTATGTGACCATGTGTAAATGTGTAAGTGATCAATGTGAATGTGTATGTGTAAAGTGAACCATGTGAAAGAGGAAACTTGTGTAAAGAAAATGTGAAACTAAAGATGTGAGAATATGTTATTGAAAACCATGTGAGACAAATCTGAAATCATGTGAAATCAGTAAATTTATGTTATTATCATTATGTTATTATGTGCAAAGATGTCTAGAATCCATGTTAGTGGTGATTGATGAAAACGGGTACAAGATAGCATGATTGTTTGATCACATGATATGTTTTACACAATATTGTAGCTCTCATGTGTAGGTTTTTAGCCATGAAACCATGTGAAATCAGCAACTTAAAGCATGTGAAAATGTTTAGGAATATGTTTAAAAACATGTAGGATCCATGCTAGTTGTGTTCCCCTTTTATGTATGAAAAATGTTCACATTGTAGCTCTCATGTCTTAGCTCTTTAAAGATTAAAGTTTCATGAGTAAATTGAATGGAGAGCATGTGGTAGGTGAATTTTATTCTTAGAAATCTGAAAGCATGATCCATGTATAAAATTGTAAACCTTTCATGATAGGTTGAAACTTGAATTGACTAGCATGCCATGTGTTGCAAATTGTAAATGTGCATGTAGAAACCACTAGGACTTGAGTCCTTGGACTCACTCCTTGCTTCAGCATACAGGTATAGTTGGTGACACGGCACCGTTGGAGGAGACGGTGGAGATGGACTCCGAGCGCGGAGACTATTTTTGGAGTTCCGTTGAGATTTGTGTATTTCATAAGTATGTAATTTGAACATTGTACTAGAATTATCATGAAAATGATGTATAAGTGTGGACATTGTGTACTTTATTTCAGCAATTTAAAGTATGTCAACTTTAGTTCTTTTTTTTGTAAATTGAGATTTGCATGTATGTTTAATGTGGATGATGAATGAATGGAGACAGTTGTCTTTTACTTCCGCTACTCTGTTGTATATTCGCGTGTATCTCAGCTGTATGTATTGTTTGGGTAAATGTCCCACTGTGGCAGCGCTCGCTATACCGACGTGGGTTGGTATAACCGTACTGGTGTAATGAGGGCTGTCACAGAGATTGGTATCAGAGCGACCGATTGAGATTACACATGAATATAGCTAAGTCATCATCCCCATTGCATGCTAAGTATGTCCACATGTGTAGAAAACACTAATAAGAAGTGAAAGATAGATGAGAAAATAGTTAGAAAACTTAGTAACCTAACTCTAATGGTGGCTGAAATTTTATTACAGCCATGGCTTCCCGTGGACAACGTGGAGGTGTGCCAGCTCGCGACGACGAGCAGAGGCGTGAGGAGCGGGCGGAGCAGCAGGCCCCAGCCCCACAGGGTCCTGTGCTTCCCCCACCACCGCCAGTGGATTATGGAGTATTTATGCAAGGTCTGGTGCAAGCCATGCAGACGCAGGCTCACACCCAGGCAGCACACCAGGCCCAGTTGGAGGCCCAGGTAGAATAATGAAACAACTAAGTAGCTTGCTATTTAAATTGCATGATATTGTGTTTATCATATATTGTTATTGTTTAATGTAGCAGGCTCAGGCACCAGTCTAGGACCATGGTGGACCTCCCATCATGGAGCGATTCAAGAGGATGACCCCACCCTCTTTTAAGGGGGAGAGTGATCCGCTAATGGCAGAAAGTTGGCTAAGGGAGACAGAGAAAATCTTCCGAGCTATCAGGTGTCCTGATGAGGATAAGGTGACATTAGCCACCTACATGCTACATGTATGCTTTAGTTTATGCTTGTATGATGTTTGTCAAGTTAGAATTTGTTAGTCGGTGCTTATGAAGGTGTATTGCAGGAGAGAGCTGATGTATGGTGGTCCTCCCTACTGCGTACACGCTTTGAGGACGGAGCAGTAGACGTGGCATGGGACGCGTTCGTGAGGCTCTTCCGAGCCAAGTTCATCCCAGAGCATATCCAGGACAAGATGGAGCAGGAATTCCTTTCCCTGACGCAAGGATCAATGACCGTCCTGGAATACGAGGCAAGATTTTCTGAACTTTCTAAATATGCACCGCATATCGTAGAGGATGAGCGCAGGAAGACGAAGAAGTTCGTGATGGGACTCAAACCATCACTGAGGACGAGACTCGTGGCGTTTGACCACCGCACGCTAGACGAGGCCCTCAGCGCTGCTTGCAGACAGGAGGGAGAAATGGAGCAATATCTGGAGGAGAAGAAGGCTTCGCAGAAGAGGCCGGCAGTGACTTTCCAGCAGCAGGATAAGAGGAAAACGGTGTACCAGACACCGCAGAAACGAATGACAGTCAGCAACTCTCAGGTACCCTCTGTACGTTTCCCCGGTGCGAAGAAAGAGTGTCCCCATTGTGGGAAGACCCATGGTGGTTCCGAGTGTTGGTTAGTAGCGGGTAGATGCTTAAAGTGTGGGAGCAGCGACCACAAGATCAAGGATTGCCCAAGACTCCAGTAGGGAACTCAGCGTGGAGCGCCAGTACGAGCAGTAGCGGCAGCCGCGCCAGCTACAGGAAGACCAGGAAGGCCTCGAGCCCCAGCTCGAGTGTTTGCTTTAGCTCGCGAGGACGCCAAGCAGGCGGAGCATGTCACCGAAGGTACGGTTTTACTTTTCGGTGTGCACGCTCGGGTTTTGTTTGATACGGGTGCTACTCACTCGTTCATTTCCGAGCGGTTCGCTAGGCAGTTAGCCCTAGAGTCAGGCATAGAGTCTGAGGAGTTAGAGGTCCCCTTGTCTGTGCACACCCCTGCGGGTACGGTATCGACTAGGAAGTGCATTCCGTCGTTACCTGTGTGCATTGAGGATAGATTCCTAGATGGGTGTTTCTTCTTGCTAAAGATGAAGGACTATGATTGTATTTTTGGTCTGGATTGGCTAGAGGAGCACTATGCGTTAGTGGATTGTCGTAGGAAGAAGATTGTTTTCCGCATTCCTGGTGAGGACGAGTTCTCTCATCCCTTGCTAAAGAACTTCGCGGGAAAGTTAGTTATCTCTGCCATGAAGGCGATGCGCATGGTGAACAAGGGTTGTGACGCATTTCTTGCCAGCGTTATGTTAGTACCCGATGTTGGTTCGTCACTGACTCTTGCAGAGATCGATGTGGTGTAGGGATTTCCAGATGTCTTTTCCGATGACTTGTCTGGATTGCCACCGGATAGGGAGATAGAGTTCACTATAGAGTTGCTTCCAGGCACCTCTCCTATCTCGAAGGCCCCATATCGGATGGCACTTGCAGAGTTAGCAGAGTTGAGGAAGCAATTGCAAGAATTGCTTGATAAGGGATTCATTCGCCCTAGCGTTTCCCCTTGGGGCGCACCTGTATTGTTCGTCAAGAAGAAAGACGGGTCACTTCGGTTGTGTATTGATTATAGGAAGTTGAACCAAGTGACTGTGATGAACAGGTATCCCTTACCTCGGATTGATGATCTGTTTGACTAGTTGCGAGAGGCATCAGTCTTTTCCAAGATTGACTTGCAATCTGGCTATCATCAGTTGAGGATTAGGAGTGAGGATGTGTCCAAGACGGCATTTAGAACCCGTTATGGACATTATGAGTTCTTGGTCCTTCCTTTTGGATTGACCAACGCCCCTGCAGCATTCATGGATCTCATGAACCGGGTGTTTAGTCCGTATTTAGATAGCTCTGTCGTAGTGTTTATTGACGACGTGTTGGTCTATTCTCCGGATGAGGCCACGGACCGTCAGCATTTGAGGTTAGTGTTAGAGGTTCTCCGTGAGCACAAGCTGTATGCTAAGTTCAGCAAGTGCGAGTTCTGGTTGCGCGAGGTCTTTAAAGATTAAAGTTTCATGAGTAAATTGAATGGAGAGCATGTGGTAGGTGAATTTTATTCTTAGAAATCTGAAAGCATGATCCATGTATAAAATTGTAAACCTTTCATGATAGGTTGAAACTTGAATTGACTAGCATGCCATGTGTTGCAAAATTGTAAATGTGCATGTAGAAACCACTAGGACTTGTACGTGTATATCATGAGTAGTGTTGCTTGCTGAGTCCTTGGACTCACTCCTTTCTTCGGCGTACAGGTATAGTTGGTGACACGGCACCGTTGGAGGAGACGGTGGAGACGGACTCCGAGCGCGGAGACTAGTTTTGGAGTTCCGTTGAGATTTGTGTATTTCATAAGTATGTAATTCAAACATTGTACTAGAATTATCATGAAAAGGATGTATAAGTGTGGACATTGTGTACTTTATTTCAGCAATTTAATGTATGTCAACTTTAGTTCTTTTTTTTGTAAATTGAGATTTGCATGTATGTTTAATGTGGATGATGAATGAATGGAGACAGTTGTCTTTTACTTCCGCTACTCTGTTGTATATTCGCGTGTATCTCAGTTGTATGTATCATTTGGGTAAATGTCCCACTGTGGCAGCGCTCGCTATACCGACGTGGGTTGGTATAACCGTACCGGTGTAATTAGGGCCGTCACAGGAATATAACCATTAAAATAGTGATACCAAACAACCCTATTGTGCGTAGAAAGGAC
The DNA here is from genome assembly GCA_014218235.1 of Colocasia esculenta. Taxonomy (NCBI): domain Eukaryota; kingdom Viridiplantae; phylum Streptophyta; class Magnoliopsida; order Alismatales; family Araceae; genus Colocasia; species Colocasia esculenta. The sequence goes on from CM024760.1 coordinate 58,732,280, forward strand.
GTAGAAGAGATGGATTAAACCAGAAAGTGCACGTAGGACTTAGAGTGGTTTGGCTAACATATCACAGGTGCGCCTACATCCACTGCCTTACACCCACGTGAGGATTTCTACTAACTTGTTTTTAGGTACAAGCCAATAAACCTCACACCATTGTTTTCGGGGACAACACCATCCCAACCTCATTTCTTGGGACAAGATAACCCGATGTATAGTGTGCCACACATACCACACACCAACCACACAGTTGTTCATGGTTCAAAGAAGACAAAAAAAGCATGGACATGAGAACAATGATTCAACACAAAGATAACGATTTCTCCTATCACAGAAGCTCAGCTTTTGTGAATGTCTTTGTTGATGGTCTTGCAGGATGCAGCACCAGGTCCATGCCTTTCTGAAGAAGATAAACTTCTTAGAATGTCTAGAAGGCTTTTGAATGATGAACACTCATTCTCCTAGCTTCTACAAATTTAGAGCTTTTATTGGCTCTTTTTAGGCAGCACAACCCTCTCTTGAATGCTAGGGCACAAGATGATCTCTTGTAGGCAGTTATTCTCGCTTTCTTCATCATGATACTAAGCTGTATTTATAGTGGAAGACCCCTGGAAGATCTCTAAGAAGCGTACTTGTGCAAACCAAGGCAAGAGTTTCACTCTAGGAAAGAGACAGATCAGATTAGGAAACCCATCGCCGAAATCGGTCTTCCAATTCTAGAGAATCGGTCGACCAATTTCTAGTTCTTCCCCTGGTGTCGACTCACTGTCCTTCATGTGTCGACATGCTACAAAGAATCGATCGTCTGATTTCATGAAATCGGTCATCTGATTTGGACTGTCTTCAAACAAGTGTTCCAGGGAAAAGCGATCGTTCGATTTCTCCAAATCGGTCGTTCGATTTCTCTTTCACTAAAATTTTAAGCTTTCTTCAATAATCAAATTGTCACTTTGGCTGGGACGATCGATCGCTTTGACTGGGATGATGAGTTGCTTAGACTAGGACAATCGACCGACCAATTTTCTAAAATCAGTCGTCCGATTCCACTTCGACTCCTCCTCTGTACAACTTCGACTGACACTGTATAAATTCGACTAACACATTTTGGTCATCCGATTTCCTAAAATTGGTCATTCGATTGTCAGTTCTGTACAATCCAGATTTTCTTTAAGTCCAGGACTTGGCCTTTGTGAAATCTACTTCAAAGGTGACTTTGAACTATTTTCCTGTACACTTAATACACAAATTAGACCCTCAAATTACATATAAACAAATCAAATACTTGAGTCATTAACATGAACACCAATGTTGTACTTTGTGATGTTATCAACATGAATTGTTGAGCAACTATCTTTAAAAATATTGCTAAACATTTAATCATAATGTTTTTGCTATGACAAAACCTTTTAATATCTTCCAAATCAATTTATTGATTTATACCACATTTAATGAAAATTAATATGACAATACAAAGGCTCTCATATATAATACTGTACATAGCCAAAATTTATGCACACACAAAATGTAAGTATCAACACTGTCACACGTAATTTCTCTAAGTCCACAGCGTATACTGTATATCATACTAACTTTGACTCTAGACTCTGACTTTGGAAAAGTCGAAGTATTGTATCAATTGATGAACAAACGGGTAGTACTCCGACTTCGGAAAGTCGAAGTCTGGCTTGACTTCGACTCCCTAAAAGTCGAAGTCCTTACCTATTGCCTATCAACTGAACCCTACTCTGACTCTTTAATAGTCGAAGTCGGACGTTACTCTGACTCCCCAGAAGTCAAAGTCTGATATCTCACTGCGACTTCCATACAGTTGAAGTACCTCACTCCGACTCCATGAAAGTCGATGTAACATATATCAACTCCTGTGTATTTGTACTTAAATACTTGTGTTATCTATCATTCCACAGAATCTATAAAATCATATTCTTGGTTATTTCATTGGCTTTCATTATTCCTATGGGATCCTTTACAAAAAAAATGACACTTATATGTCTTATAGAATAATGTTCTTCATGCTATTACCATTTAAATATTCTGTTAGGCAGGAAAAAGTTATATTCAAAATAATCACATATGAAAATATTTGTTAAAGATTTGAAATAATTACATAATGTGGTCTCTTGTTTGCTGTCATAAGTTTAGTTATTTTCATTTGACAGTTGTTATGCAATAAATGCGATGGTAGGTATAAGCAGCATGGGTTATCTATTAGAACTCACCTACCACTTCTAGAACTCCATGACTTTGAGGAAAAGTCTTTGCATTCCCCATACAACTGTCTGTCTACCTTTAAATGCTTTGAACTTCTGTATATCTGAACTCCTTCATGCTTTATATACTTTTATCTCACCTACCTCCGAAAGTATGGAGGTATCTATGTCCTTCTAGGCTTGCATAACATTAATGAAGCATGCTTAGCTTTTAGCCTTAAGCGTGAGGTTTACAGAACATTAATGAAGCTGTCTATCAAGCCATGAAGCTACCTACATAGCCTGAAGACGTTGGGACTCTAAGAACTTAATGACTGATGGTTACAATAGAAGTCTCAAGGTGTCAACATCCAAGGATCAACGGCTACCCTTCAAATGACTAGTTTCTAACGGTTAGTTTCAAACAGGAAGATCATGACTCTGAAGCTCATATATAGAAGTTGAAGTTGAATCAAAATATATGAACCAGCAACATTGAACTCCAATCTGAAATTGTAAGCAGCAAGAGTTGCCACAAGCTTAGGTACTGAAAAGAGAAAGAGAGCTGCTACTTTTCTTGTTGGGTGGCATTCTGTAACTATAGATCTTCCTCAGTCCATTCACTTTGATTCAGAAATAGTTAGAGCTCCAATTCTTATTTGTATCTCTTTCTGATTCTCTGTGTTTGCTTATTTTTCTTAGTAAACACACTAGTGTTTTTCATTTCTATGTTAGATAACCCACAGAAGGTTTGTTTTTTGCAATGCCCCTCTTGTAAAGGGAAGACCTACTAGTCATTGTACCCCTTTGTAAAGGGAAAAGTCCAAGTGCTCTTGGCAGCTTAGTGAAATCCCAAGAGGTTACTTGGGGACTGAACATCTATAGTGCCATCTCGATCCAACATGAATGACATTGAGTGTTTTTGTGATCATCAAAATCTACAGAGTAGAACAATCTCCCCCTTCTTGATGATGACAAAATATTTATAAATTTTTTATACAAAACACAACATTTGATTTTTGTTCCAATTTATTGATCCATTTTTTTGTTTTATTTCATATGGCATGCATACAAGCACTATGTTGAGTCATGTAATATAACTCCCCCTCTCAAAAATACTTATGACTCTAACTCTTCCCTTTTCTTTTGTACACAAACTCTCCTCCAAACCAGAATGTAAAATCTACATATTCTATCTATATATTCTCTCCCTCTTTTTGACAGCATCAAAAAGTGGGTGGTAATAGGAATAAGATGCAATTGACTCAATTACATAGTATGAAGGTTAAGAATTCACTATGGGGATGATAAGGGAGTGCATACTCTAAAAAGTAGCTATGATATAGCCCATGTATTTAATCAAGTTCTCACAACATATTCAAAATTAAATATCATTGGAAGTGATGTATAAGATATGATTAAAAGGCATCACACATGAGATTGGACATCAATTTTAATTAACTCTAATGCATATTCAAAATCCAACCCATGCATGATAGACCCTCAATTTTTGGTAGCTATCACTCTAACCTTTTTTTTTTTTTTAAGCAATTGACTGTAGCTTTTTTTTCTTTCATTTTCTAGGAATGTATTGCCGTTTGATGCGAGATTTCTCACTTATTTAGTGAAAAGACTTGGTTACTATGCTCAGTTCCTCAATCACTTTCAATCTAGAATATGTAACTTTTTCCTCACGAGTTACTACAAGTTAGGTGGATTTTAAGCATCACAAAAGTGTTAAGAAGAATTTCCACCTATCATCAACGTGATAACTGTTAATTAATCGTAGTCATGTGTATTAGTGTGTTGACTTCAATTTCAGATGTATTTTGAGAAGCAAGTTAAGTACATAATTATTTGGCTCCCCTTTAATGTATGCACACTCTAAATGTAGAAATATTCTCCCCCTTAGTGGTTGAATTAATGCACACTATGTCTCAAGCCAATGTTATAACAATAGCAAGGGAGTTTTAGGCCATAGAATGAGTCAAGGAGGGTGACTTTATATATACTTTACAAGCAAGCACACAAGGGATAGACATACAAACACAAGCATGCAATGGGCACTAGACTCTTGGACTCTTGTTTATGTGGATGCATTAAGGGGGAGTGGAATATGGACTCCCTCTGAATATGCACCCACCATGGAATCAAGATTGAGAGAGAGAGGAGAGGGAGGAAAGAGAAAGAGAGAGAGGGAGATTACCTAGGCGAGATGGCGGCGGCGATGACGGCGTCCGGTGACGACCTTTGACGTCGAAAACGGAGAGAGAGAGAGAGGGAGAGAGAGAGAGAGGAGAGAGAGAGAGAGAGAGAGAGAGAGAGATGAGAGAGAGAGAGAGAGAGAGAGAGAGGAGAGAGAGAGAGAGAGAGAGAGAGAGGAGAGAGAGAGAAAGAGAGAGAGAGAGAGAGAGAGAGAGAGAGAGAGAGAGAGGGAGAGAGAGAGAGAGAGAGAGAGAGAGAGTTTGGTGATAATAAAAACTCTGATTATATGCATTTAGTAATGACAATACTTTATATAGACATTTCATGTAAAACATCATGCACCCATATAGTGATATCTGTACCAATAATCATCATTAGCATTCTCATAATATCATATTTTGTAAGTTGTATGTTCGACAAATGTTGCATATGCGTCAACCTGTTGAGCATATGTGTTGACCTGTGTGTCGACACATGATGTCCATGTGTTGACTTGTGAAGCACATGCGTCGACCTGTTGAACATCATGTATCGACACATGCTTGTCTGCTCACATCTGTTGGCTTCCTCTTGAGTTCTCTATGTGAACCTTAGTAATATTTTACCCTTAATATGAATTTATATGATTAACATTCAATTTTCATTAAGTCTATCAACAGGATTAATAGGTCTTTTCATCACTTCAAGGATCATCATAGTAAGTATTCTAGAAGACCCAAGTTTCATCACTGTAAGTATTTTTCAAATGTCGACATGTTCTTTATAATGTCACCTCATTGCTTCACATGCTTGGTAGGTGTCGACACATGCCTTCTTATCTGTCGACACATGCATTTAAATATTATTTTTAGTGTTATGGTTATCTTTTCTCTCTCACTAAGAAGATGAAGTGTAACTTCAACTATTGTATGTCTCACTATAGTTGAAGTCCAACTTTGATTTGTAGGTAGTCAAAGTTACACTAGTTTTAGTGATTTTCGGTCGACAGAAAAAAGACTTATCAGTCGACAAAAAATGGCTGATCGGTCGACCGATTATGGTTTGATCAATCGATAGATCTATCAATTGATATTTAAAGCCTCTATCGATTGGAGAACAAATATCTATCAATTACTATTTTCTACGAATTGGAGTTAAAAGGTTTTATCAATTGATGTTCAATAATATCGATTGAACAAATCTATATCGATTGGTGAACAAAAGCCTCCATCGATTACTAAAGTGACTTCTTCCGATTAGTGAACATTCTATCAGTTGATATTATGAGCTATTCCGATTGGTGAATGTAGGATCGAATAGGTGGATGGATCAGATCTAGAAGGGGGGTTGAATAGATCTAACACCAATTAATGCGGAAGCTTAAGCAATTCAAAATTACTTCGAATCAGAGATCAATTCAGACAAATAATTTACTGATCTGAAGTGTGGATGTGTAAATTGTGTGAATAGAGTGTGTGAAGGAATTGTATAAGTAGAGAGAGCGAAATCCTATGCAAGCATCTAGCGCAGACAAGTAGATCAAACCATTGCACAAAGGATTTTTATGTGGTTGGGAAATCACACTAGTGATTCCTACATCCACCCCTCACACAGTGAGGCTCCACTACTCAAAAGAGTACAACTCACACCGGAGCACGACGACTCCAAACACCCTTGAGCTCGACGGCTCAAACACACAACCTGGAGCACAACGACTCAAAAAATTGAGCACAACGGCTCAAACCGCAACAGGAGCACAATGACTCCAAATTGAGCACGACGGCTCAAACAACAAAAGGCTAGATCAAACACAAAATAAATCAGATCCTCTAGCAATAATCTGATTCACAGACTCAATCATACATAGAAATCTGCACAGAACTTCATGCACAAATCTCACAGACGAAAATGAGAAGAACAATCCAAGAAATGGGTAAAATAGATGTAGATTGGATGTTCCTTGGTGAAGAAGCTTGCAGAAGATTGAATTGAAGAGCCTTGATGGAATTCGATGGAGATTCTCTTTAATTGGCGATACTCTGCTTTAATGGCATCTGAATTGCCCGAAATTCTTCTTCTGATGCTGCTCTTCAGTTGGATCTACGCCCTTTCTCAGCACATCAAACTTCTTTCCAGAGATTGGCCTTGATTCCCACATCCTTCCTCTTGAAAGGATGGTCTGCAGCTTCTGGAGATGGAGCAAGATATGGAAAAACCCCTTTTGCTGCCAAAACGCTTCTTCTGGAAATGGTATGGGCTTGGTTGCCTTTGGGGTACGAGGATCTTGGGTATTTATAGCCCCATATGTCTATGAGGTGCCTTGGGGTGAGTAGGCACGTAAATCTAGGTCAGATCCCTCAATTCCTAAGCAGCCACGTGTCTAGAAAAATTCCTGTTTTTGAGCTTCAGTCGAAGTGTGTCCACACACAGGCAGACTGTGTCGACACGACTGGCTACTGCTTCAGAACAGGCTTCTGGGAGGGACAGTGAGTGTCGACACACAGGCAGAGTGGGTCGACACCACTGGTTGACTGTGTTGACACACAGGCAGACTGTGTCGACACCACTGTGACAAAGTTATGTAAACCTGAAAATATGAAGTGTGAACCATTAACATAAGTCATTATCATCAACATATGAAATATTAACATGTCATTTAGTCATCATTTTGATATGTATAAAATGTCATTATCAAAATCAAATTATGAGTGATATCAATTAGTCATGATTAAAATCATCAGTAAAAGGTTTCAAATACACACTCAACACAACATCCTCCCCCTTTTTGATGATGACAAAATAAATGCAATTTTCTTCCATGTCTACAATTTCTCCCTCTTAGGTCTTTGCAATTTCTCCCCCTTTTTGACAACTTCAAAAAGATATTCATGAAAGAGAACAAAGAATGGTAGGAGATCAAGAAATGCAGTTGCAGAAATGAAGGTTCAGGAATGATCAAAATAAGTGAGGCAAAGTGATATTGACATATGAGAGAAGTTATTTTGTGTTTGGCATTGTGTAATAAAGTTTAATCATAAAGACACAATCAACACAAGGTATAGCACGATATAATGATATGAATGTAGTTAAAATAATGATGCAAATGTGAGGTGAAGTGACCTATGATGAGTGAGCAGAAGTATTTAACAAGGATGTTAGGAGCTTTAATTTTAACACAATGTAGAATAATAGGTCTAAACTCAGTATACATGAACTTTATTAAGGTCTTAAGCTTTTCCATCATGTCAAGTTGATTTTTTCTTTCATTTTGAAATGGGAAAGAATACAAGAATAAATTACTGAATCTTACTTTTTAGTGCAAGAGATCACATTGATCAGATGCAAGACCTCCAGATTACGGTGGTTTAACTTTCATTATCTTATATGAGTTGAAAATTTTGATTTCCACTTTTTGACGCGAAACAAATCACTTTTTATGGGAAATGGCCCGGTTACTCAGTGGTTCAAGAATTTCATTGCTCTGTTTGTATCTTTCCAGATTGTTGATCATTTTCTTTTGATGTTTTGCAGGAATATGTTTGCTTTGACCAGAAAAGTCATGACCACAAATTTAGAAAAAGTATTCTTAACGTGTGGTAAAAATGAAGCTTAAACATGAACATGTTAAATAATAAAGCCACTCATGTGCCTACAAGTGTTTTGCAAGTCATTTTAAAGACATTCAGTATTAAGATTGTTTAACCTTGAAATGATAATGAATCTTTGAAATTAAACTAAATGCATAATGAGTTTAGTTTCAATGTCTAAATTCTCTCATAAGAAAATAGCACAAGGACTCAAAAATTCTGATGAGTTTGGGGTTCAAGATAGACAAGTAAGGTTAAGGAATGTGACAATAACTTCCCCTTTCATGTATCTCCCCCTCACAAGGTGAACATGAAGATTATTGAAGAAATAGTAATGGAATGAAGTGAAAATAGAATGAACAAGAATGTTTTATTGAAAGACAAAGACTCCCCCTCAACAATTGCATACATGGCTCTTGATACTTGGCGGAGACATATACTCACACATAGTGAAAGTGTCCAGACAAGCCTGACTTGACTTTCTTCATATCACCATTTGATATACCAAAAATGCCAATGCAATGTGAGAGTGAGGAATTTTATTTGCAAGAACATGAATACTTTTATTTGTAAAAAGAGATAGAAGATATCAAGAATGTGGAAATTTGCACAAACCAAGCTCTCTTCTTAAAGATGAGAATTTGTTTTCTAGAAGAGGCTTAGTGAAAATATCTGCAATTTGTTTTTCAGTTTCAATGAAGTGAAGTTCAAAAAATTTCTTAGTGACCTCATCCCTTAGAAAATGGTGCCTTATTTCAATATGCTTTGTTTGTGAATGCATAGCACTAGTGTTATCACACAAAATAGGAATACAACCCAATTTGTGATTATAGTCTAGGAGCTGATGTTTCACTCAAAGAACTTGAGTGCCACAACAACCAACCGCAACATATTCAGCCTATGCAGTGGATGGAGCTACTGAATGTTGCCTTTTAGAAGCCCATGAAATTAGGCATCCACCTAGATATAAACACAAGCCACTAGTACTTTTTCTATCAAGCTGACAACCAGCATAATCAACATCACATTAAGAAATTAAATCTAACTTGCAACCAGCAGGATACCAAATTCCAAGTTCACATGTTCCAACAAGATATTTAAAAATCCTTTTGACAGCTAACATGTGACTTCTTTAGGATTGGCTGTTGAACCTAGCACACATGCACACACTATACTGAATATCTGGTCTAGAGTTGTGAGGTAAAGTAGAGAACCAATCATACTTCTGTAGGTCTTGGATCTACGGACTTACCAAATGAATCTTCCTCTAGTCTTATATTTATCCATTGGTGTGCTTGAATGCTTGAGGTGATGAAAGTCAAAGTTTTTCAGAAGTTCTTTCACATACTTTGTTTGACTTATGAAAATCCCTTCATGGTTTGATGTTACCTCTTGAGGTTCATTCAGTCCTGGGACAATGTTACCTGATCCACTTGTGGTAGGTGACTGATTGTCCAGATTTTCAAATGGATCATCATCCTCTTCAACAGTTGGTGAAGATTCCGACAATGATGTCATCTTCTTCATTACTTTGAGGAACCTGCAAGATGTAGAGTCATCAGTTGATACGATTTTCATCAAAAACTACATGTGGAGATTCTTCTACATTTTTATTCTTGAGAATGTAAACTCTAAAAGCTCTAGAAATTTCTGAATAGCCAGAAAAATGGCTTCATGGCTTTTGGCATCAAATTTATCAAGATTTTCTTATTATAATTATGTACAAAGCACTTGCAACCAAAAACTTTAAAGTAATACAGAGTTGGCTTTTGTTTTCAAAAGTTCATAGGGGGTTTTCTGATTTTTGGTCTGACCAATGCTCTGTTCAAGATGTGATTACTGTGTTCACAAGCTTCAGCCCAGAAGGATTTGGGCAATTTACTTTCCAGATCATGATCTAGCCATTTTCACCAGAGTTCTATCTTCCTTTCCACAACTCCATTTTGGTCTGGAGTTCTTGGAGAAGAGAATCTGTGGCAAATGTTCAGTTCAACACACAAATCAGAAAAAGCCTTGTTCTCAAATTCTCCTCAGGATATCAGTCAAAATAGATTTGATTTTATATGAAAAACCCATTAAGGCAGTGGTTCAGAAATCCTGACATTCTAAAGAAGTATCACTTTTGTGGATAGAAAGATGACCCAAGTGTATCTAGTAAAATCATCAATGATGAACACAAAATCAATATCTTTTACCACTAAGACTAAGAATTCTTGTTGGCCCAAAAAGGTTTATAAGAGTAATTCTAGTGGCTTAAAAGTAAGTACATCATTGAAAATTTAAAAGATTTTCTGATTTGTTTTCCTTGAGCACATATCCCACAAAGTTGATTTTCAACATTTGGAAAGATTCAGGAGTCCTTTAACTAGATTTAGCCTTAAGAGTTTATTTATTGTGTTGAAACTTGCATGACGAAGTCTTTTGTGCCATGCCATGCAATTTATTTTTATTTGCCACCAAACAAATGTTTTCAGCAAAGTTTTTATCAAGATTGATCATGTAGACATTATTTTCTCTTTTACCAAAGAATTTTATTTTTTCAGTTGAAGAATCAATTATTTTGAAGAAATTAGATTTAAAAACAACCTTGTGACCTTTGTCACACAATTGGCTTATACTCAAAAGATTGTAGTCTAAACCATCAACTAACAGAACATTTTCATTGAGTTTGGGAGGATTTACCAACCTTTCCAGATCCAATATTTCCCTTTATTTTTTACCTCCAAATGCGGACAGATCCTCCTTCCTTTTCAATCAGAAATGAAAATTTTATTCTGTCTCCTATATGTGTCGTGACACCCACTGTCAAGAAACCACACATTGGAGCTGGGTACACGACCTTCCTGCATAAATCAGATCAGAGAAGAAAAGATTTTGGTACCCAAACATTGTTGGGACCATCAGTTGTTTTTGAGCAAAAATAATAATCTTTCTGATCCATATTTGAGTTCTTTTGGTTTTTTTGTTTCAAAATGATTTCCCTTTTTGGCATTTTAACATTCTGATTTGGAATGAAAACACCAGTGTTCTTCCTTTCATAAGCAGGAAATTATGCATTTTGACATGATTGTTCATATATGGAAATCAAAACCAAGAATTCTGTTGATATCTTAGAACTTTTGGATAAAAAGATTGTGAATGGTACCAATGAGGATTACGATACCATTGATTCCAAGAATTGATCCATTAGATTGATATGATGTCTGGATCTCCAATAATCATCATGAAAGTTTGTTTTTGTTTTTATAATTTTTCATATTTTTATTTGGATTTTTGTGAATACATTTTTTGTTGTTTAGAAACAGTAGGTCGACCTTGTGTTGAGATAGTGTCGACTCAGCAGCCACAGTTTTCAACTTGTGGTTATCTGGTGTCGACCTAACATCAATGTGTGTCGACCTATTTTTTCTTTTGATTGGAACATTCTTTTCACTTTGATTTTTTATTATTTCAGATGTTTTCTTTGACACTTGTTTATTTTATTTTCTAGACTAGTACTTTAACAAATTTTATCAAAGGAATTTTTGAAGATTTTTCTTTCTTTTCACCAGATTTATTATTCAATGATTTTCTGTGGTGATCCTAATCCATGTTTTTTCGCATTCATTCTAAGTCCTAACAATGCATCAAGATTTTCTTTTCCATTTGTGAAATTTTTTATCACTTGTTCCTTTTGACCCAACAATTAGTTCTGAATTTCATCAATAGTGTTGGATTTCTTTTTGTTGCAATTCCATTCTTTCAGAAAGCTTTTCAAAATCATTGTTGGCTTTTTTGAGATGCAATTTTAAATTCATCAATTTCATTCAGAAGGTCTTCCTTTTCTTCATTAAGTTCAGATATTTCATTTTCCATTCAAAAATTCTTCTATTTAAGGAAGTATCATGCATGAAATTTTCAATTTTCTTTTTCAAATGTTTATTTTATTTTCTTATTTCATAATATTTTTCAACCAACTCAGCATATGCATCTTGCCAATCTTCAATAGTATATTGTTCAAACGAAGAACTTACATTTCCATCACTACTATTGACCATAAAGCATAACTCCTCATTTACTGAACTTGAGGATTTCTCTTCTTCATCCTCACTTTGGTCTCATCTGACTAAGTTGCTATCATAGCTTTTAGCTTCTTCATTTTGTTCTTCTTCTTGTATTGTCCTTTTTCATCTCAGGACACTCACCATTCATGTGTCCTGCCTTGTTGCACGTGTAGCAATAAAAGACCTTCATCTGTTTTTTTGATTTCTACTAGCATTAAAATTTAAAGAAGAAGCATTCCTTTTACCAGAGGAATATTTTTTCTTTCCATTGAATTTCCTCTTCTTGACTTAAAAATTTTCTGAATGCCTAGTCATGAGGGCAAGTTCATCTCATCAGACTCAGACTCTTCAGAACTTGATTTTACTTGACTTTTCTCTTTGTTGCTTGATGAAGCCTTAAGTGCTACGGTTTAGCTTTAAGCATATGTTCTTCACTTCTTTTTAGATTTATTTCACAAGTCATTAAAGATCCTATGAGTTCATCCAAAGAAATTTTAGACAAATCCTTAGAATCTTCCATCACTGTAGCCTTTGTGTGCCAGATAGATGATAGAGAGCGCTGATTTTTCTTACCAGATAAGAATCAATGTATCCTTACCTAGTGCCTTCAGTCTATTGACATTATCATAAACCTAGCAAACATGTTCAGAAATTGATTTGTCCGATTTCATCATAAAACAATCCTATTTAGAGATAAGTATGTTTCTTTGGTTTCCCTAACTTGAGATGTTCTTCATACATAATTCAAGTTTATCCCACATTTTTTTAGCAGATTTACACATGGATATTCTTGAATATTCTTTAGGGGAGACAGTACACTGAAGCATATTCATGGCACTGTAATTAAGAGTAGCTTTCCTAATCTAACTCTCTAGTCCAATTCTCCTCATCTCCATGATTTTCATAAGGACCCACTTCAACTATCCCCAGATTTCATAGCCCTAAGAAAAACTTGCATGTGATTTTTCCAATGGGAGTAATCAGACACATTAAAAAATGGTGGTCTAATTAATGGAATGGCTCTCAGCTACAAATCCTCGAGAATCCATCAATCAAAATGAGATAGTGAAAGAGCAAGCAAACAATTCAAGCAATTAATACTGAGATCAAACGAGAGCAATCAAATCAGATCAGAAACAGATATTAACCCGCTCTGCTACGAATTGTAGGATCGAATAGGTGGATTGGATCAGATCTAGAAGGGGGGGGGGGTGTTTGAATAGATCTAACACCAATTAATGCAGAAGCTTAAGCAATTCAAAATTACTTCGAATCAGAGATCAATTCAGGCAAACAATTTACTGATCTGAAGTGTGGATGTGTAAATTGTGTGAATAGAGTGTGTGAAGGAATTGTATAAGTAGAGAGAGAGAAATCCTATGCAAGCATCTAGCGCAGACAAGCAGATCAAACCATTGTACAAAGGATTGTTAGGTGGTTCAGAAATCACACCAATGATTCCTACATCCACCCCTCACACAGTGAGGCTTCACCACTCAAAAGAGTAAAACTCACACCTGAGCACGACGACTCCAAACACCCTTGAGCTCGATGGCTTAAACACACAACCTGGAGCACAACGACTCTAAAACTGAGCACAACGGCTCAAACCACAACAGGCACAACGCTCCAATTGAGCACGACGGCTCAAACCACAAAAGGCTAGATCAAACACAAAAGAAATCAGATCCTCTAGCAATGATCTGATTCACAGACTCAATCGTACATAGAAATCTGCACAGAACTTCATGCACAGATCTCACAGACGAAAGTGAGAAGAACAATCCAAGAAATGGGTAAAAAGATGTAGATTGGATGTTCCTTGGTGAAGAAGTCTTGCAAAAGTTTGAATTGAAGAGCCTTGATGGAGATCAATGGAGATTCTCTTCAATTGGCGATACTATGCTTTAATGGCATCTGAATTGCCAGAAATTCTTCTTCTGATGCTACTCTTCAATTGGATCTGCTCCCTTTCTCAGCACATCAAACTTCTCTCCAGAGATTGGCCTTGATTCCCACGTCCTTCCTCTTGAAAGGATGGTCTGCAGCTTCTAGAGATGGAGCAAGACATGGAAAAACCCCTTTTGCCGCCAAAAAGCTTCTTCTGGAAATGGTGGGCTTGGTTGCCTTTGGGGTATGAGGATCATGGGTATTTATAGCCCCATATGTCCATGAGGTGCCTTGGGGTGCATGGGCACGGAAATCTAGGTCAGATCCCTCAATTCCTAAGCAGCCACGTGTCTAACAATTCCTATTTTTGAGCTTCAGTCGAAGTGTGTTGACACACAGGCAGACTGTGTCGACATCACTGGCTACTGCTTCAGAACAGGCTTCTGGGAGGGACAATGAGTGTCGACACACAGGCAGACTGTGTCGACATCACTGGCTACTGCTTCAGAACAGGCTTCTGGGAGGGACAATGAGTGTCGACACACAGGCAGACTGTGTCGACACCACTGGTAGACTGTGTCGACACACAGGCAGACTGTGTCGACACCACTGTGACAAAGTTATGTAAACCTAAAAATATGAAGTGTGAAACCTTAACATAAGTCATTTATCAAAATATGAAATATTAACATGTCATTTAGTCATCATTTTGATATGTACAAATATCATCATCAAAATCAAAATATGAGTGATATCAATTAGTCATGATTAAATTATCATTAAAAGGTTTCAAATACACACTCAACACAACAGTGAATACGTATGTTATATCTTATCCATTGATGACCAAACAACTTTAACTCATAACGATTGGTGTTGTCTGACATCAATTGGTGAACAAGTGACTTGTCTCATATCGATTGATGTTATTTTCCTTTTAATTGCAGAACAATTACCTTATTCACATTTCAATTAATATTAAATTATATCGATTGGTGTTATAAGTATTTAGTACTCATATTCTACCATCGATTGATGACCATTTTTCTTATGGACTATCGATTGGTGTGTAAGACCATTCCAATTGACTTGTAAAATTTATTAATTGCGCTTTGTACCTTCCACTCACTTAAAGTTCTGATTGCATTGATTGCTCAGCAAATTTTCTTTGGTGCCCAAATCTACTTCATTTCAAATTTACTTTTCATATTTTTTTCGTAAGATCTCACATATATTTTTAACAATAAATATGCAGTCAACCTTCTCAGACTCAGGCTATATGTTCACACCTTGAACATATCACTGATAGTCTTTTTTTCTTATCAGGCAAAAAGAAAGCTATCTAGAATAGCATATTGTCAGCAAAAATTGTGGTCTTCTGTAGCAGAGGTATGGGTGTCACTCACACATGATCTTTCTCACCTAGCTAACACCCTCCTCTATGTGCATTAAATGGATGCAGGCAACCAGTACTCCCATGAGGCACACTGCAACAAATTGGAAACATGCATGCAGTTGAAGACTCCCATTTGCTTCAAGGAGTCAGTAGACTCATCAAAACAGTCGTTAGATACAAGAAGAAGAAGAAAAAGAAGAAGAAGAGGTAGAAGAAGCTCCAACAAACATATTCTACCAAGAATTTTTAAAAGAAGGAGTGGATGCTGCCACCAAGAGATCATCTCTTCCACATAAAAAGGATCTGAAGTCTGAATGAGAACACCAACGCTTACATCCTTTTCTCAACCAACAAAAGAAAGCAAAAGTTGTCGAAGCCATCTCTCTTCTGCCTTTCTTCTTCATCTCTCTCTATATAGTATTTTGGCCATCATTCTGAGAAAGAGAGAGAGATCACTACAAGAGAAAGCGGGTTTACCGACAGAACTTTCCGATGGAAATTTTTCGTCGGTAAATCCGTTTGACTTTTGACAGATATATTTTCGTCAAAAATATTAGTCGAAATTTCCGACGAAAAATATTATGTCAAAAATTCGGTTGGTATTTCCGACGAAAATATATCCATCGGAATTCCGTCGGTAATACCCATGGAATTTCTGACGTAAATAATTCCGTCGGAAATCCATTTTATCCCATATGTTTTCCTCCCACCCCTTCCCAAAAGCCCAACACCGCCACTCTTCTCGCTCTCTCTCTCTCTCTCTCTCTCTCGTCTCTTCCTCTCTCATCTTCCAGCCTCCGCTCGCCCGGGCCTCCCTCTCTATCGCTCGCTCGCCCCCTCTCCTCACACGCCTCAGACTTGTGCCTGGTCGCGCTCCCTCCACTGGCCGTACCTCGCGCGCCCCCCGCGACCTTGGCCTTGCCTCCTCCTCCGCCATTGAGGTTGTGTCTTCTCCTCCCACTCCTCGTGACCCCCACCCCCCTCCCCTCCCACCCCCACCCCACTGCTCCCCCTACCGGACCCCCACCCCTGCCAGCGACCACCACCCTGCTAGCCTCCCTCCCACTTCCGGCCCCTCCTCCTCCACGACACCCACCCCTGCCACGACCCCCCCTCCCACTGCAACCCCCTCCCACTCCCTCTCCTGAAGCCCCCTCCCCCTCCACGACCCCGTACCGGACCCCACACCCACTGCTCCCCTTCCACGACCCCCCCTATCGGACCCCCACCCCCATTACTCCCCTCCCTGACCCCACCCCCTGCCGACGACCCCCTCCCCTGCTAGCTCTCCCACTTTTGGCCCCCTCGCCCTCCACAACACCCACCCATGCCATGACCCCCCTCCCATTGCAGCCCCCTCTCACTCCCTCTCCCGAAGCTCCCTCCCCTCCACGACCCCCCTACCGGACCCCCACCCCCATTGCTCCCCCTCCACGACCCCCACCCCATTGCTCTCCCTCCTGGACCCCCACCCCACTACTGCCCCTCTGGACCCCCACTCCAACCCCCACCGCTCCCCATCCCGAACGCTCCCCCTCCCCCTCTAGGGCCCCTACTTCCCCCCTTTGAAGTACCCTCCCCCTCCTCTCCCACCCCTACCTCTTACCATATACCCATATTTACCTCTTACAATAACAGCAGCTAAATTCTTTTTATTTTTTTTCAAAAATAAATTATTGGAGGTGCCTACTTGTTTTGTATATTACTTAAGAGTGAGAAAAATATAAAAAATAAATTATGTGTTTATATTTATATTAAGGGTCTGTTTGGATGTAACTTATAAAAATGCAAATAGATTATCATAAACATGTTTTGTATTAACTTATGTTTAGATTAAGTGAGTTTGTGCCAAATTTATTTACATAAAAAGTCTTCACCATAAGCAACCTCATAATAGATTTATAAAAAGACATTTATGAGGAGATTTTGAGTTTATGATAAATTTAAGTGAGTTTATAATAAACTCAATTTTAAGTCTTCAAATTGAAGTTACAATGTAAATTGAGATTATGATAAACTTAAATATGTTTATGATGTGAATCTAAAGAGTCCCTAAAAGAGATACATAAAGATCACGGTTGGAGCATATTTCCTCCAAGATATTTTGCAAAATAGAGATGTGGGAAATAGTTCTTTTGACGAAGGACAAGATCTCAATTGTCATTTTTCACACATTTTAAAATAATGTAAAAGTATGAGAAATTATTTTAAATTAAAAAATAATGAGGATCTCGGTGTTATGTGTTGGTCCGAGTAGCTATAACTAACTAAGGAGGGGGTGATTGGGTTTACAAAATGTGTGAGAACGATTAAATATAAAATGAGATATTGATTATTATCATGAAGTGTTGTTTAGAATTTGCCTTGTGCATTTTTCATTTCTAAAGAGTGAAGTGTGGTGAGATGTCATAGAGGGTGAGTAGCCCATAGGTGAGAAGGGTTATGTCCAAAAAATTGAAGTAAATAGAAGTAGGTGATTACTCAGCATTTTACAGGTATCCAAACATGGAACTCTCCATTACGGTTTCCACGTTGCAGGTGGCATCCTTGCTACAAAACCTCAAGTTCTGCTTCTATTCACAAAATAAATAGAAGTAGGTGATCTAAATCATAGCGTCAAAACGAACCATGGGAGGTTACATATACATGAGAAACATAGCCAGAGTCATAGTTTATAGTATGCACAGCTACTCCAAGAAACAAAAGAAAAAGGCATCTGACCTAACAGACATCTGTTTTGATTTTGAGGCATGTTCCCATGCTAAAGAGCTCCTGGTATAGCAGCTTGGCACCATATGGTACACTGATCTTCACCATGTTTTCTGAAGACTGGCAGAATGGGCAGTAAGGTCCCCTGACCTTCTTACCACCAGGGACCGGCCGCTGGATCACATTCGCGACTCTGGTGCTTGTCTGGAAATCATGCATATGTGAGGAGTCACTGAATGTGAATAGGCGTTCGTGAAGGTTCGCAGCGGCCCCATGGGCAAGTAGGCAGTCCCTCTCCATTTCTCTGAACCTGACTCCCCCAAATCTTTTCCTGTCAGCTACTAGTTGCCGTGTAAGTGGGTGCACTGGCCCTGTGTTCCTAAATTTCACCGTATCCTCTGCTATGTGAATCAGCCTCTGATAAAATGTCGGCCCCATGAAAATCAGACAATGCATCATCTCACCTATCCGGCCATTGCAAACTCTCTCAGCTCCCCATCTTTGATATCCAGCCCTGAAATGCAAAGAATGGTGAGAATCTAATAGCAAGGGAGCTAGCAACCTTATTCCCGGTGATAATCATAGAAAATGTTCCTTAGCTACTAGTTTCCATGTAAGTGGGTGCACTGGCCCTGTGTTCCTGAATTTCACCTTATCCTTTGCCATGTGAATCAGCCTCTGATAAAATGTTGGCCCCATGAAAATCAGACAATGCATCATCTCACCTATTCAGCCATTGCAAACTCTCTCAGCTCCCCATCTTTGATATCTAGCCCTAAAATGCAAAGAATGGTGAGAATCTAATAGCAAGGGAGCTAGCAACCTTATTCCTGGTGATAATCATAGAAAATGTACCTTAGCTACTGGCTGCCGTGTAAGTGGGTGCACTGGCCTGTGTTCCCGAATTCACCTTATCCTCTGCCATGTGAATCAGCCTCTGATAAATGTCGGCCCATGAAAATCAGACAATGCATCATCTCACCTGTCCGGCCATTGCAAACTCTCAGCTCCCCATCTTTGATATCCACCCCTGAAATGCAAAGAATGGTTAGAATCTAATAGCAAGGGAGCTAGCAACCTTATTCCCGGTGATAATCATAGAAAATGTTCCTTAGCTACTGGTTGTCGTGTAAGTGGGTGGACTGGCCCTGTGTTCCTGAATTTCACCTTATCCTCTGCCATGTGAATCAGCCTCTGATAAAATGTTGGCCCCATGAAAATCAAACAATGCATCATCTCACGTGTCCGTCCATTGCAAACTCTCTCAGCTCCCCATCTTTGATATCCATGCCTGAGATGCAAAGAATGGTGAGAATCTAATAGCAAGGGAGCTAGCAACCTTATTCCCGGTGATAATCATAGAAAATGTTCCTTATCTACTGGTTGCCGTATAAGTGGGTGCACTAGCCCTGTGTTCCTGAATTTCACTTTATCCTCTGCCATGTGAATCAGCCTCTGATAAAATGTCGGCCCTATGAAAATTAGACAATGCATCATCTCACCTGTTCGGCCATTGCAAACTCTCTCAGCTCCCCATCTTTGATATCCAGCCCTAAAATGCAAAGAATGGTGAGAATCTAATAGCAAGGGAGCTAGCAACCTTATTCTCGGTGATAATCATAGAAAATGTTCCTTAGCTACTAGATGTCGTGTAAGTGGGTGCACTGGCCCTGTGTTCTGGAATTTCACCTTATCTTCTGCCATGTGAATCAACCTCTAATAAAATGTCGGCCCCATGAAAATCAAACAATGTCATCTCACTGTCCGACCATTGCAAACTCTCTCAGCTCCCCATCTTTGATATCCAGCCCTGAAATGCAAATAATGGAGAGAATCTAATAGCAAGGGAGCTAGCAACCTTATTCCCAGTGATAATCATAGAAAATGTTCCTTAGTTACTGTTGCCTCCTCATGGGTAACTTTATAGAGTTCCTTCCCATTAAATCATTACGTCTCGCTCCATGACATAGAAATGCAAATGGGCCTTTAACGCCAGTGAGGTATATATCCTAATTTAGGAGAAAAAAATTTTGAGTACAAACTCTCCCTTCTAGACATTAGATCCTTGATTCGAACTTCATTCAATAAGACATATTATATGGATTGTTTTGAATATTTATTTTCAGTTTAGTGATTAGTATCATTTTACTTTAATGTAATCATTTAATATATGTGTGAATTGTTTAATATTGTACTTGTCACATGTAATATTTTGTTTTCATTTTCCTTCATATTTATTTGTGGTTTAAATTTAAATGTGCATGTATAGCAATTTATCACTGCACACACCTCACGAGAGCGTGTTAAGTTTGTGTCAATGAACCTTCCCGTTCAAGACTTTGGGATTGATGTGCACGAGTCTAATTTTCAATGATGAGAATGTGCATATCTAACTCAAAGTCTTGAATTGTCCCGTTTTGGACAGTCTATGAATGTTTGATCGCAATTAGGTGGGTATTACTATATTGTTTGTACAGTTGTTGAAAATTTTAGTTGCGTCTTCTCACTCTTCTCTGTATAACTTTATTGATTTTGAATATTTTCTTAGCCACTTAGAAAATAAGTGTTTAAGAAAAATTCTTAATCAATAAATATTTGGTATATCAGAGAGGTGTGGGGAGATGTTGCCGAAATTTTTAGCAAACTATACAAACATATAGTAAATGACCATTTGAGTGCGATCAAATATTCATGGATAGGTAAAAAGTGATAATCTAATTAATATGTCCTACCTATTCATTTTGACTTACTCGAACGATGTGAGGGTGAGTTGGATTTTAACTCGTGACATGACATTTAATCTGTGTAGGAAAAATGTCATATGAGAATCGGTCATGGATGTACCATGAAATAGTTAATGGAGTTGTGATAAAGGAGTTTAAAGACGGAGCTGACAGTTTCATTCGGTTTGCATTGGGAAATTTATCAGTAGTAGTTGATCCGATGGGTAACATCCGATGTCCATGTTCGGCTTGTAAGAACAGAAAGGGATATCACATGGGATGTGCAACATCATTGTATATGAGAGGATTTGTTGCCCAATAGAGTTATGGTCGTCTCTGGTGAGTTTATATCCAGTCGTATGAACCGACCAACTTTGCTCCATAAGTACGTACATAGACATGGTTGTCGATGCTTCTGGTCTGGAGTTCAATATTCATGATGACCAAACAAATGAAGAAGTGTCGAATAATACAACTCATAGATTTTATCAGTTACTTCGAGATGCTGATGAGCCATTATGGGATGGTTGTGAAAAGCATACACGGTTGTCTGTAGTGTCACAGCTACTAAATTTGAAGTCTAAATTTTATATGAGCCATAGTTGTTTTGATCGACTTCTCTTACTCGTCAAGAGTATACTTCCTCAATTAGAGAGGTTGCCCGATGATTTTTACCGTGCGAAGAAGATGGTGAATGATCTGGGACTTGGTTTTATGAAAATTGATGCATATCCTAATCATTGTATGTTGTACTACAAAGTTGATGCATATAAGACATCATGTTGTATTTGTAAGCATGATAGATTCAAGCCTAAGAGAGGAGACAAGTCAAAGCAGAAGGATGTTCCATATAAGTCACTGCGGTACTTTCCGATCACACCCAGATTGCAGTGGTTGTTTATGTCCCCGAAGACAGCTGGACATATGACCTGGCATGCGGAAAGAGTCCATCGTGATGATGGTGAAATTAGTCATCCTGCCGATGGCGAAGCTTGGGCTCATTTTAGTCGTACTCATCCTTACTTCTCAAGGGATCCACGCAATGTGCATCTGGGTTTATGCACATACGGCTTCAATCCATTCGGAGGCACGGTGGCATCTTACTCATGTTGGCCAGTATTCCTAACACGTACAACCTTCCGCTAGGCATGTTCATGAAGCTTGAGAATCTCTTCCTTTCATTGCTGATTCCTGGTCTAAAAAGTCAAGGAAAAAATATAGACATATATCTCATACCGTTGATTGATGAGCTGAAATTGTTATGGTCAGATGGGGTTCTCTCGTATGATGCATCCAGAAAACATAATTTCAATTTGAAGGCTGCATTAATATGGACAATAAGTGACTTTCCAGCATACGACATGTTATCTGGCTGGAGCACACATGGGAGGTTGGCATGTCCTTATTGTATGGAGGATTCTAAATCATTCGTGTTGAAATCTGGGGGAAAAACATGTTGGTTCGATTGTCATCGTCAGTTTCTACTGAGTGACCATCCTTTCCGAAAGCAGAAGAATTCAATTATGAAAAATACAATTGTGATGGATGAGGTAGATATGGAACGAGTGTCTGGTGGAAACATGGCGAGGTGGGTTCAGAACTTACTGAATGTATCACAACTGGCTATTAGTACCCGACAAATCCCAGGGTTTGGGAAGGATCACAATTGGGTGAAGCAAAGCATCTTTTGGGAATTGCCTTATTGGTCAACATTGATACGACATAACCTAGACGTCATGAATATAGAGAAGAATGTTTTTGATAATGTGTTCAACATAGTTATGGACGTCAAAGGCAAAACGAAGGATAACGTCAAGGCACGAATGGATTTGAAAGTACTTTGCAGACGTCCAAAACTAGAATGCAGCATGTCAGAGGAAAAGTGGTTCAACCTAAAGCTTCATATGTGCTTGGGGCCAGACAAATTAAGGAAGTGGGGTCAATGGTTAAGCAATTGAGATTTTCGGATGGATATGTCTCGAAAATATATGGAATGAAGAGTCTTGACTGCCATGCTTTCATGCAAAGATTGATTCCAATTGCTTTTCATGAGTTTTTGCCGAAGCAGATATGGGGAGCAATGACCGAGCTGAGTCAATTCTTCA